>KZ072033.1:144558-170896 GCA_002091845.1 Anopheles cracens | reverse complement strand
GAACACGTCAGTGCACAGCCAGCAAGCAGCCGACACGAACGTCGCAGTACAATCCGAGAGCATCGACAGCATAGAAGATGACGCAGGTGCCGTGGTGCAGTTGGCGACAACACTGCGTGAGGAAGGCCATGAGACTGACAGGGGAAGCATGATGACGGAGGAAGTGGCCGTCATGTTTAGCGACCATTCCGAGGAACAGGGCGGTGAGCTGAACGTTCATTCCGCGGTCGGTTGCAGTGAATCCACATCTTCGAGTGTTTCCGCTGGCTCTGGGGACAATAGCAGTAGTAGCAGCAGTACCAACAGCAGCGAATCGACGGCCGTCACCGGCGGATTGTCCGAGGAAATGACGGGCGGTTCGAACCAGTTGCCAACAATGGCGGATGACAGTAGCAGCAACAACAGCATTGGGAAGCCCGCAGTCATCAGTAGCAGCAGCGTGCACGAATCCCTGGACGACGATGCTGATCTGTCGCTGGAAGAGATGGCACTGTCCATGGTGTAGTAGGTAAGTACTTTGAAGTTGCGGTGTTCCAAGTCGGTGTAATCCAATGTTTTGTTTTTTTATTTATTGATGTTTTAGGTTTACGTTCGCAATGAGGAAGCAAAGATCATAAATCCATCACGTTTTATATGATCTAACGTATACACGATCTCTCCCATCCCCCAACACCTCTCGATCCTAAAGGAAGACACCGGGTTGGTGCATGGAATTCGGTTCGGGTTGTAGCAAATGTGTGTGCGAGATGCGATGTGATATCATTAGTTTTGAGCTCGCTGCCGTCAATCGTGAGTGAAAAATGATCCTGATTGGCAAACGAATGAACTCAAGTTGAAATCCCCCGAAATGAATACAACCCTTTGCAAAAAAAAACAAGCCATAGGAGCAGAAGAGTAGCAACATAGTTTAATCGAGGGAGTAGCAAGAGAAAGAAAGCCACATTTTACATGCACTACCTGTTTTAGTGACGGTTCGAGTGACGAACCTTTACGATATTCATTTCAACAATGTTTCTGGTACAATTGGATTATTTTAATAGTAAGCTTTTTCGTGGAGTTTCTTCCACGGGCTGGCGGCATACTATACGTAGGTTTGAGTTTGCCTGCTGTGAGAGTTTTCTATTGCCCTTTTCGCCTTGGACATTAACTTATTTTCCTCCCAAGCCGAACCCCAGAGCCCCAGGATTAGTTAGGGTACAGCGAACAGTGAGCCTGCGAACTCCAGCCTATTCATACCTGCATAGCAATACGCGTAACGATTAGTTTAGTGTTGAATTTAATTTTTAGCTAGGTATTATTCGATGGACTCACTAGTGAGGAGTTGGAGTGTCTTAAGCCACAAAGCCACCGCGATTCCTATTTTCATTTCAACAAGGTTTTCCTTCTGTTTGTTCACAGTGGAACACTGGCAAAAAGAAAAAAAAAGAAAACTACGTTGAGCTGGGTAGACCGCCGGTGTGTGCGTGTGTGATGTTAGGGGAAAAGTGCCCTAGGTGGGAACTCCCTATTATCGTCTCATTCGTTATTGAAAGAATGGGCAAACAAAAAGAACGTTGATCAGGGAATAATGCACTGGGAACGAAGACTTGAACTACTTCATACTAACATTTATCCAAACCGTTTTTTTTTGTTTCATGTGTGTGCGTGTTGGAACGCGCAACATCTCGAGCGGCGAAAACAACCTGTGGATTCCATAAAAAAGCGTGGGTGGGTGGGAATAATAAGATTGAAATGTAATACGCTGCGTGACAGCGTTCCCACCCTCCGCATTCAGGAACAGAAATAGGATGTTATGGTGTAGGTACGTGGAATCAGACATATAATTAAAATGACAAATGAAAAACAACACACGAACACTCACACACATACGCAGTAATAAATGTAATTAAAAGAAAATACACAAACCTGAGTGGCGCGCTTATTCGTTCTCCTTAGCGTGTGTTTAATGTCCGAACTACCGCCTATCGTGGGAGCTATTAGTCATTTGGCCGCATCTCTATAGCGCTGTCTAACCGCACGTTGGTGGTTAATAACCATTTAACCACCGGCACCGCCGTCAATCTCATCATGCATACTTGTAGTTTCTGAGCATGTAACAGCCAATTCATCGTTTAAATTACTTCAACAGATTTGTCGTAATAAAGTCGGTTGGTGGTTTCTGTGGTTAGAAGAATGTCCTTTTACCTACAGGGCACTGCTGTGTTGTGTTTCATCTGTCACAGACCGCCCGGCGGTTCGTACGGATAAAGTTGAATAAATGTACCGGATTTTCTAGGAAGAAAAAAATCCACAACACAGTGTGACACGCTCGGTTGCAGAAAGTTTGGCACGTGTTTATCTTACGTAACTGAAACCACGTGCCAATGTGGAGGGATGTTGATGCTATTTTCATGCTCCTTCTCTTCACGTCGTGGTAAGGCACGAATGCGTGCGCTGGTTTAAAGAAGTGCGTATGGTAAATAATGGTATTTTGGAATTGATGCGTCAATGGCGTCGTATAGGCATCTGGACAAAAAAACTCAGCACGCATTTTTCATCGCTTCCGAAAATGATCGCTTCAAGCGTTTTATTTCAAACGGTACATACAACATTTTTTGAGAAATACTAGAATAATAAATTTCATAACATTTCTATAAAATGACAGAAATCACATGGTTTATGGTATTATCTGTAGCAATCGAAATTTGAATATATAATCGTACACTCCCGGAAACGTCGGACCACGAACGTTCATTTTGACCATTTTCCTAGGAATTGATTTCTGTGGCGATTGAATTGTTCGTCAATTCTTGGCCATGGTAACGTGCGAGTAGCAATCATGTAGTTATCTAGGGGTACAGATTGTAGCTAAGAGGCAATCTTGGGTGCACACATGCTGATGACCCCGGGGTGTGGCTTGACAGCAAACGATAATACCATTCATTTTATAAACATGATTAGAATTTAGATTATATTATTTGAATAATGGAGGGGGACGCTGCCCTAAAATGCCTCAACGGTTTCACCTCGTAACGACAGGAAACGAGCTCTGCTCCTCTCGTTCCAGCCACAAATTCCTCTAATCGAACAGGCGCCCCGCGTTCGTTAGCGTAATGCTCAGCTGAGTCAACCCGATCTGCGATGTCTGGCTGCTTAATTAATATTTATATCATTTTGCAATCCAAACGCTTTCGCCGGAGAGTGTGAGAACCCATTTGGCGGCTCCAGACTTGCCAGCATGCTGCGCAGGGGTTTTAGAAAAACCCATTTCCAAAGCGTCCATTATCATTTGCAAGCGGAAAAGAGCACCGCTCTCGGGTCGCGTTCTGAGAGGTGCGAAGAAATTTTTGTTTTAATATGCTCGTACAATGTTCGCATGCATCGGTGCGGGTCCCGGTGCGAGAAGAGATGATATGCGGGTCCCGGGTGAATAATTATCATTTATTCCGGGACCACAGGGTCAAGATGGTTAGCAAAGGGTGTTTCATATTTTATTTAAATATACATATACACGAGACCTTTGAAATTTGTTTCATATGCGCTTCCAAGCGTTGAAATTTAATGAAAGGTGTTGCATAATTGATTTATAGTATGAAATAGTATTAGACATTTAAACGAATTTTAAAGTGCTGCGCTAACAATATAATCAACAGCTAACAACAATATAATCTGCTCTCGTGTAAGCAACCTATAACTTCACGCCAGACGTACGTCGATTTTGACCAACCAAATGAAGTTGTGCCACTTTCTTGACGTACAGTAGCTGACCTCCGGGCTGGGAACCAGGAGGCTCGCGATTGGCAAGCCCTTGGTGGCCAGCTTTCATTAGCGGAACTGTATCAGCTGCGATGGCTCGTTACGGGCTCATGCATAAAGTAATCAATCAACATAAACTGCCCACGATGATTGATGTTTGGCCGATAGATGCTACTGTTCCACTAGCCAGGGTTCCGCTGCCATGATGGAGCACGATGCCGATGCATCCTGCCAAGAGCGGGGCGTAGAATAGCTGAGATTTGATTTCTTTAAAATTAGATTTCTATGCAAAAATTGCGTATTCATGCGCCTGGAAAATCGGTTAACCGATATAAATATTCTCTTACTAGCTGGTAAAGTATATAAAATGTAAAGATGTTGAATTGCAATTAGTTTTTGTGTACTACAGTTTGACAACTGCACGTCTTACTTCATATTAGACATGCGAGAGAGGCATTTCGTATTGCGATCATCACAACTCCAAACACATCCTAATAAACGTCAGAAGCCATTTTCCCCCTTTAAAACTCGCTGCACACAACGGAAGCTCGACATACAGCATCCTATTTTGGATCGCCTGCCATCCATTCTCATTTTATTTGATACGCAGCTTGATTCCGGGTGACCCACCCGAGGGCATTTACCCACAGACGGATCGCCAATTCTAAACTGCCACCATTCAAGTTAAAGCACGGTGGCGCAAAAAAAAAAAAGATTCTTGAACCGAGTCTCCCTGGTCGCACTTCCTGGAATAATATCATTACCAGACGGATCATGATTCCAGCAACCATATCATGTCGATTACAAACACGATGCCTGGGACTGTGCTGCTCATAAATAGCACACCCGCCCGCACGTACATTCGTACACAATAAACAGAATTCTGATACGTCTGTTTGATTTCCGCTCAGTCGTCGTCGTAACGGAGCGCCCGTTGTTGACGTTTAACCGGACGCTCGGAACGAACTCGGCGGCTCCTGGCGGATAACAGACGAAAGGCTTTAATATTAGCATAAAACGCAATCCCGTTTCGTGTGCGAATCACATACCAAACTTCAGACACAAAAACCAAAAAAACACTTTCTCGCGAGGGACCCGTTCCCGCGCGTTACACTAAAAGCATGTGTACGAGAGAGCGCAAGTGCCCGGAATAGGGATACCCGGCTCGCATCTCTTTGGGGGGGTTCGCGCGCTACTAGCACAGGTCTTGCGTGACAGCCACTGTGTCTGTGGGTGGTCTCTGCGGGGGGAGGAGTGTCGAAGGCGGCGAAGGATTTAAGTAGTACCAGTGGCGTGTCGGCGATCGCTCGGGAACTTCAAACGGGGTGGAATACGAATTCGAAGGCGTTTGAAAGTTGGAACTGTCTATTGTTTCGCTCGGATTGACGTGGATTGTATATTAAACGCTGCTCACGCCAATCGATGCTAGCGGGGGACGCCGGTACAGCGATGTCTTCAGCTCTCAACGTTTCATCTGCAGGTGGTATTTGCTGGAGCGTTTTTGGCACCGAGTAGGTTGATGCTAGTCGAGAATTGTTGAAATTTTGAGCTAAATGTTTCCGCACCTCTTTAGGAACGTTCCGCGAAAAAATCACTATACCAAACGCTTGACTAATTCCGCGAACAAAATGTCACCTCAACAGGCTTACATCCAGTGAGGAGAGCTTTATTATCTGCCATAGCGTTGTGGTGCGTTTATTAACTGCACGATGCGAAATCAATTTATGCCGCTAATCTCTAAGGCTGATAAGTCTCGTTCGTTTCGCTAGCGAACCCGCGCGAAAACATCTCGCGCTGGCGGAAATTCTCATGAAAACGCGTCTAAGTAAGCCGACTTTTTTCAGCAGGCAAGTTCCACACCATACCGCGTGTTATGATGGCTCGCACCCTTTGCTCCGAACGGGGCCCTAAAGCCATTTTACTCGCAATCTCGTTGCTGCCGTTGACAACGGGACAGACGCACCGCAGACCGGTGCCGGGGGACATGACGTCGGGCAATCACGGCACCGCACACAGCCGACAAATATTTGTGCGTACGCCGGTACGTAGGCGTATTTTACACCGGCAAGGTGGAAAGATGTTTGCATAAGCCGATTTCCCTGCAAAATCCGACAGGTGTTCTCCATCAGCGGATCCCCCTCGCCACGCTGGGACGGGGAAAGTCAAACCGGTGGGGAGGGCAAAGGAGAAAAGTTGCCAAATCATAAAACACACACACACACACAAACACACTCCTGCGGCGTGCTGTGTGGGCTGAGAGGGTAAGGTGTGAAAATTAGCACGCATCATATGCTGTGCGCACAAAGAATGGTCCGTTGCCTGCTGGGATGGGTTTGTTTTCAGAGACTACACACAGCCTACTACTACTATCAAGACGAGCACCACGAGCGCGGGCGGGTGTCGTTGTGAGTGTGTGTCTTGAGACTTCGTTTGGACAGGTTTACATTATCGTTAAATGGCGCTTAATACGGCACTGTGCGCGTTATGGGCTTAATAAGTAGCGAACGCTGCTGGTTTTTATGATATTTGGACAGGAACGATTTAATAGCACCAATAACTCAAGGCAACGATCGGGATTCGGCATGGTTCTCGCACATAAAACCATACATATGATGACTTCGAGACATAAGACTTGACATTATCTTCAACCATGTTAAACAATTTTTTAAGAATACTTTCAAATAATACGTCAGAAAGGAACATTTGCTGGACATAAAAATAATACTAGTAGGAAGAAAAAAAATCTTTGGCTGGCTTTAGATTTACTTTGAGCTGTGCAACTTGCTGATCACTTTTTGGTGCACCCATGCGAACTGTTCCGAGCGCGAACGTCCAGAAAGTCGGGCGCCCGTTCGTGCGAAAAGTGCACAAGAAGCCACAGTTGAACGTCGATAAATCGTAACAATCTTGTGTCTTAGCAAACTATGAACCCGAAAACTATCGCGCAAGGGAAAACAAAAAGGCACAGGGCCCGTTTGGTGGCATGCGTTCCGCGCGAGAGTGGAGAATGTAAGTGCTTCCAGCCTTCTAGCGCTCCTCCTTAACTTCATCGGTCTCCACCAGCACAGAAGCTATTGGTTTATCACTTGGGTTTAACCTTTCAGTGCTGCACGATGCGAAATCAATTTATGCCGCTAATCTCTAAGGCTGATAAGTCTCGTTCGTTTCGCTAGCGAACCCGCGCGAAAACATCTCGCGCTGGCGGAAATTCTCATGAAAACGCGTCTAAGTAAGCCGACTTTTTTCAGCAGGCAAGTTCCACACCATACCGCGTGTTATGATGGCTCGCACCCTTTGCTCCGAACGGGGCCCTAAAGCCATTTTACTCGCAATCTCGTTGCTGCCGTTGACAACGGGACAGACGCACCGCAGACCGGTGCCGGGGGACATGACGTCGGGCAATCACGGCACCGCACACAGCCGACAAATATTTGTGCGTACGCCGGTACGTAGGCGTATTTTACACCGGCAAGGTGGAAAGATGTTTGCATAAGCCGATTTCCCTGCAAAATCCGACAGGTGTTCTCCATCAGCGGATCCCCCTCGCCACGCTGGGACGGGGAAAGTCAAACCGGTGGGGAGGGCAAAGGAGAAAAGTTGCCAAATCATAAAACACACACACACACACAAACACACTCCTGCGGCGTGCTGTGTGGGCTGAGAGGGTAAGGTGTGAAAATTAGCACGCATCATATGCTGTGCGCACAAAGAATGGTCCGTTGCCTGCTGGGATGGGTTTGTTTTCAGAGACTACACACAGCCTACTACTACTATCAAGACGAGCACCACGAGCGCGGGCGGGTGTCGTTGTGAGTGTGTGTCTTGAGACTTCGTTTGGACAGGTTTACATTATCGTTAAATGGCGCTTAATACGGCACTGTGCGCGTTATGGGCTTAATAAGTAGCGAACGCTGCTGGTTTTTATGATATTTGGACAGGAACGATTTAATAGCACCAATAACTCAAGGCAACGATCGGGATTCGGCATGGTTCACGCACATGACACCATACATATAATAACTTCGAGACATAAGACTTGACATTATCTTCAACCATGTTAAACAATTTTTTAAGAATACTTTCAAATAATACGTCAGAAAGGAACATTTGCTGGACATAAAAATAATACTAGTAGGAAGAAAAAAAATCTTTGGCTGGCTTTAGATTTACTTTGAGCTGTGCAACTTGCCGATCACTTTTTGGTGCACCCATGCGAACCGTTCCGAGCGCGAACGTCCAGAAAGTCGGGCGCCCGTTCGTGCGCAAAGTGCACAAGAAGCCACAGTTGAACGTCGATAAATCGTAACAATCTTGTGTCTTAGCAAACTATGAACCCGAAAACTATCGCGCAAGGGAAAACAAAAAGGCACAGGGCCCGTTTGGTGGCATGCGTTCCGCGCGAGAGTGGAGAATGTAAGTGCTTCCAGCCTTCTAGCGCTCCTCCTTAACTTCATCGGTCTCCACCAGCACAGAAGCTATTGGTTTATCACTTGGGTTTAACCTTTCAGTGAAAATTTATGGCCCCCTTTCCTGTGTCTTTATGCGCTTCGTGTGTGGTGTGTGTGTGTGCGCGCAAAACCAAGGATGACTTCTGGCACCAGAGTTCAGCGTGCACTGCTTCATCGCTCGAGCGTAAATGAATCTGTGAGTGCATTCTCCACCGACGACACGGTCGGTGGTGCGATAATTTAATTTCCCGCATTTTTTGTGTTGTTGTCCGCCGCGCCCTGCCTTCCGGATGCTCCGTGCGAAGGAGCACCTCAAGTCATGGTGTTGAAGTGAAGAAGGCGCTCGGTGATGGTGGTGGAGAAGGTGGGACGAAATTATCATGCCTACGTACGCTGGCCGATCTCGGGCACTCTCCCTGTGCGCGCAAAACCAAGGATGACTTCTGGCACCAGAGTTCAGCGTGCACTGCTTCATCGCTCGAGCGTAAATGAATCTGTGAGTGCATTCTCCACCGACGACACGGTCGGTGGTGCGATAATTTAATTTCCCGCATTTTTTGTGTTGTTGTCCGCCGCGCCCTGCCTTCCGGATGCTCCGTGCGAAGGAGCACCTCAAGTCATGGTGTTGAAGTGAAGAAGGCGCTCGGTGATGGTGGGACGAAATTATCATACCTACGTACGCTGGCCGATCTCGGGCACTCTCCTGTCTCGGTTTCTTGGCACTTTTTTGTGTCCTTTTACACTCAATTATATTTGTATCATGTCACGGTTTGAGCCTGTACGCCCAGCCCCGACCGGCTGGCACGGGCGCCCGGATGCAGACGCCACCCGGATGCGGCATTCTTCGTCTCCATAAATAGACCACGCTGGAGACCGGTCCGTCCTTTCCAGCGACAAGTTTCGTCTCGATTGGATAAGGCCAATTTGAATTTTCTACGCGCAGCACGCAGCCCGGTGCGGTTGGTTTTTCTTCAGTTTATCATCTCCCCAACATCAATCTCCGCGGGGGGACGGCGATTGGTCTGCGGTCGGCTAAGAGCGAATGATTGATTTTTCCACCGGGAACGGATGGACCACGGACCAGAGAGCAGATACACCGGCGGCAGGTTGCCGGGATCATTACGCCGTAGAGGTAATGGCTCTGGCTCGAAGCATCTGCTGCTGGTGCTGCTGCTGCCGCGAGTCTAGCCAATAAATCACGTCTTTTGAACCGAAACCCAGTGAGTGAATACTGCAGCCTCTGACCTCACTGGCCCGCTTTTGACGGAATATTCAGCAGGGATGCCGGCGTAATCGACGTCCTACTTGAAACGTACCGAATACATTATCCTTTTTTTTCAAATGCATGCAATATGAAGAGCTTTTTAACGGGCGCCTGCGATGAGTTTTCATATCCCCAGCTGGTGTCTGTAACTTCTGGATGCAAGTCAATCGCTCCAAACGGTCGGAATCGCCAGAAGCGAAAGGACGGAATATTCGGAACGTCACGCAAAGGCAGCGTCAGCAAACCTCCACACATTAAATAGCAATATCGTAACGGAGCGGAACTTTTGGCCCTCGCGAGCGTCGCACAGCGTCGCGTGTATCAATAAGCACCCCGCCCGCAGAAACATTTCGATCCGTTCGCTCCGCACACTGCGTCCGTGCTGACATCAATTGAATAATGTTCCAATTGTGATTATTTACCTGCCAATCATCTCCGCTACACGTCGCGCGCACGGGGAATTTGGTGGAAATGCGACACGCCCGCGTGATCGGCAGTGTTCTTACGAGAGAGAGAAAAAAAAGGATAAAGAAGGCACAAGTTGCTGTCGCGGTGGCGCTTCGAAGCGGAGTGAAATTCGATTTTGTTTCGCTCTCCGCGTACGCACCCGTAACTTAGCCTTCGGTGGGCGAAGGTGAGCGTGTGTCCCACTTTCTCGGGCCCGGTTACGGTGCGAAAGTAAGCACATCTCGTTACTGTCGCTTTCGACTTTGCAAACTGGCTGCGCCGGGGGTACACTGCCAGGCGTTCCAAATTAAGCATTTTCTCTCGTTACGACGAATGGCGTTTGATGATGTCGGGTCGTGTGGAGCAACTCTAGCTTTCTTTCCGCTCGCGTGGAACCGGATTGGATTGGAATGTGTCTTTAAAACGTGAAAATAGGACCCGAAAATATCGTGACTCATTTTTCTTAATCAATCACCGTGACCTGTAACCTTGACAGATTACGTTCGGATCGGTGGTCGGTCGGCTCCGCCGAAACTTCATCATCATCGTCGCTTTTGTGTGCTAATCTCTTTCGGCGTCTAATCAGCGATGGGCTAGATTGGTTGGGATTTAAACATGTATCGTTCGTCTGCATTTTAAGTCGAATGAATGATTTCGTGCTCCGATGACGATGCTGGTTTCACTACTGACTGATCGCAAACTACACGGGCGCCTCGACGGGCGGTCGACACCCCGCCCGCAGAAACATTTCGATCCGTTCGCTCCGCACACTGCGTCCGTGCTGACATCAATTGAATAATGTTCCAATTGTGATTATTTACCTGCCAATCATCTCCGCTACACGTCGCGCGCACGGGGAATTTGGTGGAAATGCGACACGCCCGCGTGATCGGCAGTGTTCTTACGAGAGAGAGAAAAAAAAGGATAAAGAAGGCACAAGTTGCTGTCGCGGTGGCGCTTCGAAGCGGAGTGAAATTCGATTTTGTTTCGCTCTCCGCGTACGCACCCGTAACTTAGCCTTCGGTGGGCGAAGGTGAGCGTGTGTCCCACTTTCTCGGGCCCGGTTACGGTGCGAAAGTAAGCACATCTCGTTACTGTCGCTTTCGACTTTGCAAACTGGCTGCGCCGGGGGTACACTGCCAGGCGTTCCAAATTAAGCATTTTCTCTCGTTACGACGAATGGCGTTTGATGATGTCGGGTCGTGTGGAGCAACTCTAGCTTTCTTTCCGCTCGCGTGGAACCGGATTGGATTGGAATGTGTCTTTAAAACGTGAAAATAGGACCCGAAAATATCGTGACTCATTTTTCTTAATCAATCACCGTGACCTGTAACCTTGACAGATTACGTTCGGATCGGTGGTCGGTCGGCTCCGCCGAAACTTCATCATCATCGTCGCTTTTGTGTGCTAATCTCTTTCGGCGTCTAATCAGCGATGGGCTAGATTGGTTGGGATTTAAACATGTATCGTTCGTCTGCATTTTAAGTCGAATGAATGATTTCGTGCTCCGATGACGATGCTGGTTCCACTACTGACTGATTGCAAACTACACGGGCGTCTCCACGGGCGGTCGACGAAACGTACCATGCGCCTCCATCGCCAATAATGTTCCAATTGTGATTATTTACCTGCCAATCATCTCCGCTACACGTCGCGCGCACGGGGAATTTGGTGGAAATGCGACACGCCCGCGTGATCGGCAGTGTTCTTACGAGAGAGAGAAAAAAAAGGATAAAGAAGGCACAAGTTGCTGTCGCGGTGGCGCTTCGAAGCGGAGTGAAATTCGATTTTGTTTCGCTCTCCGCGTACGCACCCGTAACTTAGCCTTCGGTGGGCGAAGGTGAGCGTGTGTCCCACTTTCTCGGGCCCGGTTACGGTGCGAAAGTAAGCACATCTCGTTACTGTCGCTTTCGACTTTGCAAACTGGCTGCGCCGGGGGTACACTGCCAGGCGTTCCAAATTAAGCATTTTCTCTCGTTACGACGAATGGCGTTTGATGATGTCGGGTCGTGTGGAGCAACTCTAGCTTTCTTTCCGCTCGCGTGGAACCGGATTGGATTGGAATGTGTCTTTAAAACGTGAAAATAGGACCCGAAAATATCGTGACTCATTTTTCTTAATCAATCACCGTGACCTGTAACCTTGACAGATTACGTTCGGATCGGTGGTCGGTCGGCTCCGCCGAAACTTCATCATCATCGTCGCTTTTGTGTGCTAATCTCTTTCGGCGTCTAATCAGCGATGGGCTAGATTGGTTGGGATTTAAACATGTATCGTTCGTCTGCATTTTAAGTCGAATGAATGATTTCGTGCTCCGATGACGATGCTGGTTCCACTACTGACTGATTGCAAACTACACGGGCGTCTCCACGGGCGGTCGACGAAACGTACCATGCGCCTCCATCGCCGGACGAAGCGTACCATGCGCCTCCACCGGGTCGGTCGGCGTGGGATAATTAATTTCGAGCTCAATCGAAAAACAAAAAACTCAAAACAAAATCTCTCCACCGATGTGTTTGTTTCACCACCGGCCGTTATGCGATACCAGCCACCACAAACGAAACTCTAATTGTGCGCATAAATTGGCCTTTTAGTGGGAGGCAGCATCACCTCACTGGGTGGCGGTGAAATGAAAAAAAAAGTATACATTTCCGCGAAGCACCATGAATCAATCAAGTTTCACATTTTCCCGGTACTAATCTACGTTCAATTTTGTGTGAGTGCTTTCTTTTTCTGCGTCTGTTTTGCCGGGCGCCCGCCGGTGTGAGGCTGTTGTCCACGCTTGTGCGAGAAGTGGGTTTCGGATGCTTGTAACGCAACGCGAACGTAAATGGGAAATTGCTTCCAAGGAAACGGGGAGAAAAATGTCAAACGAATCGAGTTGCGCGACTGCACGCAACTATTGTGCCGGCCAATCGCGCCCGTGGTGGTTGGGATTGATTTCAATTCAAACAATTCGCTTAAAAAACCGCCTTGTTTAAGGGTTTCTCGTTGCGACCAAACTCTGCTGGAACGTTTCGTTGTTTTCCGATGAATAACGCACAGTTCGAGAGAAACCCACCACAGCTGTCGGCGGAAAATCCCCTTGCAAAGATGTGATACAACGAGATACGCCACGTTTTTTTTCGCGTTTCGTTCGCTCCGTTCAGGATGCCCACTGTGTCTGGATCTCTTGTTTGGCTGGGAGCCAACTTGGTGCCAACCAGAGCGGCCGAGTTTTGTATGCCAAAACAGACGGTGCGAACATGTTTCATCAGTCCGAACGGACACACAAAACAACTGTACGGTGAATGATTAAAGTTGAATATGCTGAAACAACGTCCACGGGTTCTTTCTTGCGAAAACATAAACCGAAATGCAAAGGAAAATCAATCAAAATTACTTTGGTTTCTTCTATTTATTATAGCTCTTCGCACTGCGAAGGTGCAATACTTTAAAAGTCCGGTTTGAACAACATGTTTCGCCGGCAAAGCGGAGCGTTAAACGTAACCTTTGCATACCAGCCACCACAAACGAAACTCTAATTGTGCGCATAAATTGGCCTTTTAGTGGGAGGCAGCATCACCTCACTGGGTGGCGGTGAAATGAAAAAAAAAGTATACATTTCCGCGAAGCACCATGAATCAATCAAGTTTCACATTTTCCCGGTACTAATCTACGTTCAATTTTGTGTGAGTGCTTTCTTTTTCTGCGTCTGTTTTGCCGGGCGCCCGCCGGTGTGAGGCTGTTGTCCACGCTTGTGCGAGAAGTGGGTTTCGGATGCTTGTAACGCAACGCGAACGTAAATGGGAAATTGCTTCCAAGGAAACGGGGAGAAAAATGTCAAACGAATCGATTTGCGCGACTGCACGCAACTATTGTGCCGGCCAATCGCGCCCGTGGTGGTTGGGATTGATTTCAATTCAAACAATTCGCTTAAAAAACCGCCTTGTTTAAGGGTTTCTCGTTGCGACCAAACACTGCTGGAACGTTTCGTTGTTTTCCGATGAATAACGCACAGTTCGAGAGAAACCCATCACAGCTGTCGGCGGAAAATCCCCTTGCAAAGATGTGATACAACGAGATACGCCACGTTTTTTTTCGCGTTTCGTTCGCTCCGTTCAGGATGCCCACTGTGTCTGGATCTCTTGTTTGGCTGGGAGCCAACTTGGTGCCAACCAGAGCGGCCGAGTTTTGTATGCCAAAACAGACGGTGCGAACATGTTTCATCAGTCCGAACGGACACACAAAACAACTGTACGGTGAATGATTAAAGTTGAATATGCTGAAACAACGTCCACGGGTTCTTTCTTGCGAAAACATAAACCGAAATGCAAAGGAAAATCAATCAAAATTACTTTGGTTTCTTCTATTTATTATAGCTCTTCGCACTGCGAAGGTGCAATACTTTAAAAGCCCGGTTTGAACAACATGTTTCGCCGGCAAAGCGGAGCGTTAAACGTAACCTTTGCACACACACACACACACACACAAACACACACGACCATATCACCTTCGGTCAATCCGAGCGGACCCCGCTCGACAATTCCAACGTGTGTGTTCCAACGTCCGCCGAAAATCGGATTACGTCTTACGTTTACGTGGCCGCCCCGCGCCCAACGAGGAACCGCAGCGACAGCAGCAGCATGGCGGCCACCATCCGGCCCCGTCCGGCCGGCACCCGCATCCGGCCGGAAGAGCAAACTTCATTTTCGATCTTATCACAGTTGAGGAAGTGCTTATCGGTCGAGAGAAGCTTTGCGATCTGGCGCAGGAACACGGCCGAGGTGGGTTTGCACTTGTACCGGGCGCTGTTGTACACGCAGTTCTCGTACGCGTGGCGGGCACTGTGGGGGAGAGGGAGGGCATTAGCTTGACCGCGTGACGAACGTGCCGGGCGGCGGCCACCCACTTACCAGCAGAAGTGCATGTACTGCAGATTAAGCGACTGTTCGGTGGCTTTGGTCATTTCCTCCTTCATGATGGTGACGAAGTTTTTCGAGCACGCGTCCATGTCCCGGTGTACCAGCTGGAAGCACTCCTTGTGCCAGAGGAATTCTGCGGAAGCGGAGGGAAACGTTACGGCCCAGCGTGACGTGAAGGGCACGGCGGTTACCTTGCTGGAAGCGTCGATCACGGCACAGATACCCGTACAGCCGCTTCGCACCGTACACCTCGTCGTTGATGATGTGCCGCTCCTTGATGTCGACGCACACGTTCAGGTACCGCTGCACGCACTCCATGCCCCGGTTGAAGAGCCTTCACGTGATGGGAGGGTGAGAGCGGAGAGAGCAAAAAAACAAAAACAGCCCCCTAAATTAACCAATCCTCGTTACTCCTTCACTCGGTCTCGTCAGCAACGCGCTCCTACGTACACGCAGCGGCCGTTTATCTGCTCGACATTCTCCGGGATCTGCACCGTGTACAGGAGGTCCGCGGCGTTGTTCGGCGTCGCGTTGTGGAAGCATCCGTCGAGCATCTGCGAAAGCTGTCCACAGACCGGTTCGGGGAAGGCTTCCGGTTCACCGTTGCCAGGCTCTGCGAAATGTGACAAACAGCGAACGAGCGAGGAGAAAAAGAGCTCCGTGTGCCAAAATCTCGACCCCAAGAAAGTGTTCGTGTTGTTTTCTGTTCGTCCCCCACCCCCATCTTCGCGCTCGAAAATTGCACCCGACGGCGCCTGAAAGCGCACAAATCAGTTCGCGGAACACATTCGACGTGTGTTTGCTGAAAGTAAGACGCGTTCGGGGAAGCGGAGCTTTTGGGTGGTTCCCGTTCAGCGTCTGATGGTATTCGCTGAAGGTATAATCCAACAACGGTCGCTGTCAGCTTATTACATGCTTTTCAATTCAACACCCCGCACGCGGTCCCACCCACAATCGAGTTGTCACGGCGTGTAATCAATTAGCGCAAAAGTTTCTTCCGACGACAAACGTTTAACCGTGGTTTAACCTTTGCTTCGCCGTAAGCTGAAGTGGTCGTAAGTATTGTCATCATTAGTAGGCCTACGGCGCTTACGCAGGAAGATTAGTTTGCTTCCCACTGTACTCCCCATACCTGTACAGCGACTGCCTTCTGTGAGCGACGTTCCACCGATCTTGTCGCCATTTGCAAATGTTACACATACTCTGAAGATCCTTTTCCATCAGCCAGCTTCAAAGTGGGACTGACATTGTACTGACAGCGTTTCGACGCATTTGATGCCCTTCATTGAGCTTCCATTAGCAATTTTATAAATTGATTAATTTTCAAAGAACTTAGGAACGCCGGTAGTTTTCACATGACCGAACCGACATCATCATCAGAACGTTTCTCAAATCCTCAAGTCCTCAAGAATCTTGTAGAAGAATGATTTCTTAAGTGTCCAACATCGGCATTTTAGTATAGCATTAGTATACTTAGTATATAGCATTAGCATTAGTAAACAGTGAAGCGTTTTGTGATTCCAGAATTTGAAATTCATAAAATATGTTTTCAGGGGCGTTTTCGGACTATAAGCGTACTTTAGTGATAGTATAGTTTCATTCGGATGTACAAGAAAGAATGCCACAAAACCAGCCAAATGGTATCTGTGTACCTATACTATTAATCACACACTTGAATTTAGGCATGTTTTTCAAACTTTTTTTTATCATCTAAACTTTACCAAACAAGCACTACCAAATGGGTGTTTACGTCAATATCTTCAACAAAAATAAAATTGTGGCAATTGCTTCATAAATCCGTCGTGCCTTCTGTTGAAATGCCTCCAGAACGATGTGATTTTTCCACACCGAACATTGCCATACTTGAACACAAAGTTTACACCCGCACGTACTGGCATCCTGCTAGCAAACAACAGCACAAAAACGTGGGTAAAGGATGATCACTTTCTGGCAAAATGTTTTGAAAAAAACATTTGGTTTGTTTTTTTAGCTTCCCCGAAGAGAAAACACATCGCGTTATCCTGTGTCGTAGCGTACTTCCTTATCCTGTTATCAACAAATGAAACACCCACACGGCCGCACGCGCCCAATGCGTTGGATTGGCGAGCATCTGTGAAGATATTTTTACGACCATCGTCGAGACCGTTTTGATCCCGCTGTTCGTCACAACGTTGCGGCGTTGCGGATTCCAGCTGGCCAGAGTTGTCACTGATCAAATACTTTTCTTCCGGGCGTATTTATCGCCTACGCAGCGACACAAAACTGTGTCAGGCGTTGATGTACTTTCAACCCGAGAGACCGCCATCACGGAACGGGGCTACTAGGGAGGGAGCCAAATACGACGAACTCTGGAGGCGCACGACAGCAGGCATCCAGTACGCCGCGGACGTGGAGTACGCTCTTCTCACTCGCATAAAAGCGCGCTAATGCACGCAACTGTCATAAATCATAATCCGGGTGCACTTAAAATAAGTAACAACCACTGCAAAATGGTTTGCTCGTGATCCACTTGACTTAATTGCGTGACATGTCGGCTTCTGGGAATGGCTGTTTTTTCCGTTCTGTATTGCCGAGCAATTCTCCGTGCGACTGTCAAATTCAACTTTTGGCCCTCGCGAGCGTCGCACAGCGTCGCGTGTATCAATAAGCACCCCGCCCGCAGAAACATTTCGATCCGTTCGCTCCGCACACTGCGTCCGTGCTGACATCAATTGAATAATGTTCCAATTGTGATTATTTACCTGCCAATCATCTCCGCTACACGTCGCGCGCACGGGGAATTTGGTGGAAATGCGACACGCCCGCGTGATCGGCAGTGTTCTTACGAGAGAGAGAAAAAAAAGGATAAAGAAGGCACAAGTTGCTGTCGCGGTGGCGCTTCGAAGCGGAGTGAAATTCGATTTTGTTTCGCTCTCCGCGTACGCACCCGTAACTTAGCCTTCGGTGGGCGAAGGTGAGCGTGTGTCCCACTTTCTCGGGCCCGGTTACGGTGCGAAAGTAAGCACATCTCGTTACTGTCGCTTTCGACTTTGCAAACTGGCTGCGCCGGGGGTACACTGCCAGGCGTTCCAAATTAAGCATTTTCTCTCGTTACGACGAATGGCGTTTGATGATGTCGGGTCGTGTGGAGCAACTCTAGCTTTCTTTCCGCTCGCGTGGAACCGGATTGGATTGGAATGTGTCTTTAAAACGTGAAAATAGGACCCGAAAATATCGTGACTCATTTTTCTTAATCAATCACCGTGACCTGTAACCTTGACAGATTACGTTCGGATCGGTGGTCGGTCGGCTCCGCCGAAACTTCATCATCATCGTCGCTTTTGTGTGCTAATCTCTTTCGGCGTCTAATCAGCGATGGGCTAGATTGGTTGGGATTTAAACATGTATCGTTCGTCTGCATTTTAAGTCGAATGAATGATTTCGTGCTCCGATGACGATGCTGGTTCCACTACTGACTGATTGCAAACTACACGGGCGTCTCCACGGGCGGTCGACGAAACGTACCATGCGCCTCCATCGCCGGACGAAGCGTACCATGCGCCTCCACCGGGTCGGTCGGCGTGGGATAATTAATTTCGAGCTCAATCGAAAAACAAAAAACTCAAAACAAAATCTCTCCACCGATGTGTTTGTTTCACCACCGGCCGTTATGCGATACCAGCCACCACAAACGAAACTCTAATTGTGCGCATAAATTGGCCTTTTAGTGGGAGGCAGCATCACCTCACTGGGTGGCGGTGAAATGAAAAAAAAAGTATACATTTCCGCGAAGCACCATGAATCAATCAAGTTTCACATTTTCCCGGTACTAATCTACGTTCAATTTTGTGTGAGTGCTTTCTTTTTCTGCGTCTGTTTTGCCGGGCGCCCGCCGGTGTGAGGCTGTTGTCCACGCTTGTGCGAGAAGTGGGTTTCGGATGCTTGTAACGCAACGCGAACGTAAATGGGAAATTGCTTCCAAGGAAACGGGGAGAAAAATGTCAAACGAATCGATTTGCGCGACTGCACGCAACTATTGTGCCGGCCAATCGCGCCCGTGGTGGTTGGGATTGATTTCAATTCAAACAATTCGCTTAAAAAACCGCCTTGTTTAAGGGTTTCTCGTTGCGACCAAACACTGCTGGAACGTTTCGTTGTTTTCCGATGAATAACGCACAGTTCGAGAGAAACCCACCACAGCTGTCGGCGGAAAATCCCCTTGCAAAGATGTGATACAACGAGATACGCCACGTTTTTTTTCGCGTTTCGTTCGCTCCGTTCAGGATGCCCACTGTGTCTGGATCTCTTGTTTGGCTGGGAGCCAACTTGGTGCCAACCAGAGCGGCCGAGTTTTGTATGCCAAAACAGACGGTGCGAACATGTTTCATCAGTCCGAACGGACACACAAAACAACTGTACGGTGAATGATTAAAGTTGAATATGCTGAAACAACGTCCACGGGATCTTTCTTGCGAAAACATAAACCGAAATGCAAAGGAAAATCAATCAAAATTACTTTGGTTTCTTCTATTTATTATAGCTCTTCGCACTGCGAAGGTGCAATACTTTAAAAGCCCGGTTTGAACAACATGTTTCGCCGGCAAAGCGGAGCGTTAAACGTAACCTTTGCACACACACACACACACACACACAAACACACACGACCATATCACCTTCGGTCAATCCGAGCGGACCCCGCTCGACAATTCCAACGTGTGTGTTCCAACGTCCGCCGAAAATCGGATTACGTCTTACGTTTACGTGGCCGCCCCGCGCCCAACGAGGAACCGCAGCGACAGCAGCAGCATGGCGGCCACCATCCGGCCCCGTCCGGCCGGCACCCGCATCCGGCCGGAAGAGCAAACTTCATTTTCGATCTTATCACAGTTGAGGAAGTGCTTATCGGTCGAGAGAAGCTTTGCGATCTGGCGCAGGAACACGGCCGAGGTGGGTTTGCACTTGTACCGGGCGCTGTTGTACACGCAGTTCTCGTACGCGTGGCGGGCACTGTGGGGGAGAGGGAGGGCATTAGCTTGACCGCGTGACGAACGTGCCGGGCGGCGGCCACCCACTTACCAGCAGAAGTGCATGTACTGCAGATTAAGCGACTGTTCGGTGGCTTTGGTCATTTCCTCCTTCATGATGGTGACGAAGTTTTTCGAGCACGCGTCCATGTCCCGGTGTACCAGCTGGAAGCACTCCTTGTGCCAGAGGAATTCTGCGGAAGCGGAGGGAAACGTTACGGCCCAGCGTGACGTGAAGGGCACGGCGGTTACCTTGCTGGAAGCGTCGATCACGGCACAGATACCCGTACAGCCGCTTCGCACCGTACACCTCGTCGTTGATGATGTGCCGCTCCTTGATGTCGACGCACACGTTCAGGTACCGCTGCACGCACTCCATGCCCCGGTTGAAGAGCCTTCACGTGATGGGAGGGTGAGAGCGGAGAGAGCAAAAAAACAAAAACAGCCCCCTAAATTAACCAATCCTCGTTACTCCTTCACTCGGTCTCGTCAGCAACGCGCTCCTACGTACACGCAGCGGCCGTTTATCTGCTCGACATTCTCCGGGATCTGCACCGTGTACAGGAGGTCCGCGGCGTTGTTCGGCGTCGCGTTGTGGAAGCATCCGTCGAGCATCTGCGAAAGCTGTCCACAGACCGGTTCGGGGAAGGCTTCCGGTTCACCGTTGCCAGGCTCTGCGAAATGTGACAAACAGCGAACGAGCGAGGAGAAAAAGAGCTCCGTGTGCCAAAATCTCGACCCCAAGAAAGTGTTCGTGTTGTTTTCTGTTCGTCCCCCACCCCCATCTTCGCGCTCGAAAATTGCACCCGACGGCGCCTGAAAGCGCACAAATCAGTTCGCGGAACACATTCGACGTGTGTTTGCTGAAAGTAAGACGCGTTCGGGGAAGCGGAGCTTTTGGGTGGTTCCCGTTCAGCGTCTGATGGTATTCGCTGAAGGTATAATCCAACAACGGTCGCTGTCAGCTTATTACATGCTTTTCAATTCAACACCCCGCACGCGGTCCCACCCACAATCGAGTTGTCACGGCGTGTAATCAATTAGCGCAAAAGTTTCTTCCGACGACAAACGTTTAACCGTGGTTTAACCTTTGCTTCGCCGTAAGCTGAAGTGGTCGTAAGTATTGTCATCATTAGTAGGCCTACGGCGCTTACGCAGGAAGATTAGTTTGCTTCCCACTGTACTCCCCATACCTGTACAGCGACTGCCTTCTGTGAGCGACGTTCCACCGATCTTGTCGCCATTTGCAAATGTTACACATTCCCTGAAGATCCTTTTTCATCAGCCAGCTTCAAAGTGGGACTGACATTGTACTGACAGCGTTTCGACGCATTTGATGCCCTTCATTGAGCTTCCATTAGCAATTTTATAAATTGATTAATTTTCAAAGAACTTAGGAACGCCGGTAGTTTTCACATGACCGAACCGACATCATCATCAGAACGTTTCTCAAATCCTCAAGTCCTCAAGAATCTTGTAGAAGAATGATTTCTTAAGTGTCCAACATCGGCATTTTAGTATAGCATTAGTATACTTAGTATATAGCATTAGCATTAGTAAACAGTGAAGCGTTTTGTGATTCCAGAATTTGAAATTCATAAAATATGTTTTCAGGGGCGTTTTCGGACTATAAGCGTACTTTAGTGATAGTATAGTTTCATTCGGATGTACAAGAAAGAATGCCACAAAACCAGCCAAATGGTATCTGTGTACCTATACTATTAATCACACACTTGAATTTAGGCATGTTTTTCAAACTTTTTTTTATCATCTAAACTTTACCAAACAAGCACTACCAAATGGGTGTTTACGTCAATATCTTCAACAAAAATAAAATTGTGGCAATTGCTTCATAAATCCGTCGTGCCTTCTGTTGAAATGCCTCCAGAACGATGTGATTTTTCCACACCGAACATTGCCATACTTGAACACAAAGTTTACACCCGCACGTACTGGCATCCTGCTAGCAAACAACAGCACAAAAACGTGGGTAAAGGATGATCACTTTCTGGCAAAATGTTTTTAAAAAAACACTTGGCTTGTTTTGTTAGCTTCCCCGAAGAGAAAACACATCGCGTTATCCTGTGTCGTAGCGTACTTCCTTATCCTGTTATCAACAAATGAAACACCCACACGGCCGCACGCGCCCAATGCGTTGGATTGGCGAGCATCTGTGAAGATATTTTTACGACCATCGTCGAGACCGTTTTGATCCCGCTGTTCGTCACAACGTTGCGGCGTTGCGGATTCCAGCTGGCCAGAGTTGTCACTGATCAAATACTTTTCTTCCGGGCGTATTTATCGCCTACGCAGCGACACAAAACTGTGTCAGGCGTTGAGTCTCCATCCCTCAGCATTCGTCGAATGTACTTTCAACCCGAGAGACCGCCATCACGGAACGGGGCTACTAGGGAGGGAGCCAAATACGACGAACTCTGGAGGCGCACGACAGCAGGCATCCAGTACGCCGCGGACGTGGAGTACGCTCTTCTCACTCGCATAAAAGCGCGCTAATGCACGCAACTGTCATAAATCATAATCCGGGTGCACTTAAAATAAGTAACAACCACTGCAAAATGGTTTGCTCGTGATCCACTTGACTTAATTGCGTGACATGTCGGCTTCTGGGAATGGCTGTTTTTTCCGTTCTGTATTGCCGAGCAATTCTCCGTGCGACTGTCAAATTCAAACTGAAAGCTTGCATTTGCGCCACCGACAACCGAGGGCGTGACAAACAAGGATTACTTTGTCCGACCGTCTTCAACGGGTCAACACCGAGATTCACCCGCCAGAGGGTGGTAATGGGTTTGTCTTTCATTTCCGTTCGGGTCCGTTTGTCGCATTCGTTTTGAGGTTTCGTATTCATTAGAATTAAATCAAAAGAATGCGAGGAACCGGAATGCTTCAGTGCTCGGGAAAATGGATGCTCTTTCTTGGAAGAATTGTTTATACTCCACCATTCCGGTTTATAGACATACTATTGTGTTTGTGTTCTACACTCCCTTCCAGCAGAATAAAACAATCCCATTTCATGTCTGCCAAAGCTACACCTACACCATGTAATATATTTTGTTTAAAAAAAGATGCAAATCCTGGCCACGATTCTCTCGAACCAATCGCCCTAAAAGCGTCCAAATTGAGGAAGCAAATGAATCCTCCAATTATAAGGGCAAGATGAGGACGTGCTAATTTCTTAACTAGATTACGCTCATCGACACGCAGTAATTACGCTCTGGCGATGGTAGTATCTTTGGGATCGCTAACTTCGTTAAGTCATTGTTCGATTTTTGCTTTCGCATAACGTTAACCCACATTCTGCACGGTCCGTTTACGTCCACGTGTTCGAGTTTGGGTCGAACTGTATTTTAAATGTATTATTCAAATTGCGGTTCACAGTCAAAAAATAAAAGCGCTTCAAACACTCATCGAGAGCGAAATGTAATCAAAACATTAGCTTTTCAAAATGTTTCTCTAAGCTTGAACGCAACACCACTGTCATTATTACGAATTTCACTGTTTATTCCTAACGCAAATTTTTCGCATTTCCCTTACCGCCGCTTAGATCAACAGTTCCGGTCGCTTCGAAGACATGGGGCTGATTTTAACACAATATTTTTTTCACCCCCCTTTGTCCTGTCCCACCACCCCACTCCACTCCCGGCCATCTTGGTGCTGTGTTTGTTTATCGTTTCTTCCGCGGAGGGCCCCTTAAGTCTTGCAAACACCCTGCGGACAATAAAGCTTCCCGGAGACGAGCCGGCTGGCAAGGTTCAATGAATCCCATTATTTGGGTTGCTGCCTTCCGGTTCACATCAAGAGGATCCTGCCCTGCCCGCCGGGCACATCCCGATGCGAAGCGAGGTCCCGAAATCTCGACCCCACACGCTAATCACGCACCAGGCAGCCGTCGAGGGACGAGTCACGTTTTCCGGGCGCGCTTCTTTTTTGTTACCGACGCCGCTTTACTTACCACAGAATGTGAAGGAAAAAATGTAACAAAACACCACTATCCGCAATATTGAGCTGGGGCACATCTTGCTTAACGTCTCCGAACGCACTTCTGGCTTGTATGGGTGTTGCACGCACTCGAATGCGCGGGCTTTTCTTCTCGAACGCGCTCGGCAAAGCACTGAGCAGTGGTAACGTCCGCACAAGGGCAACCGAACGCTTCGTTCTAGCCGGTGGACGAGACAACACTACACGGCCAACGCGCTTCCGACGGATGCTCCTACTACTAACCGGATGCTGTGAGGCGAACCGTTGCGAAAGGCTGAGTAGTGGAAACTGAGCTTTTCCATGGCAACGCATGGCGTTGCTATGCCGGGCCCGGTGTTCGTGTGTGGTGAGCACGGGCAACACACACTCTCACTGTATCTCACCGGCTGCTGAGTTACCCACCACTCCATGGCCTAGCCGGATGGACCGGCGACGAAGCAGTGGAAGAATGTATTTGTTCCTCTGTCTTGGAACTTTCACATCGTTCTTTTTTTTTTAGCTGTTTAATGGAAAACTTTGCGAAAAAGCAGCGGTCCAACGTCCGAGTGCACATTACGCGAGCCAGACCATTCCGAGCAAGCAAACTTCACACAGAAACACTCCACCCGGCCCTAGCTGCCGAGCTTGTTTGCACGTGCCCGCTCACGCCGTGTTGATTGATAGTACTAAAGCGTGTTCTTTTACCATTCTTCTCGATGTCTTTGCGAAAGAGAAAATCATGTTCCACGTCCGAGTTTGGCGAAATTAAAATCTTCGCCTTTCCAGCACGGTGCGATGATGGGCGTCCCCGTCCGGGTTGGCTCGCTCCGGTAATTCGTTGTGGGTGAAAGGTAAGTTAATTAATATATATAGCGTTCACGGGAAGGACTAGGTTGGGGTGAGTTTTTTTTTAATTCAACGGTGTTGCTGCGAGGCGTGAAAAATGTTTTAATTAAAGAGAACGAACGGGGCGGCCTTTCGTTTTTTGGAACGTGTTTTTTTCCTGTCGTGAGAATAATTTCGGATCGCATTCAATCAAATTTTCGAATTGTTTGGGAACGTGCCGATGGTTCGGTTGTGGGTATTCTATCGAAATTACAAGCTTGACATGTTTAACAAAAACTGTACAATAGCTTAAAGTTCTTGGCGCTCTACAAGAACATTTGTGAAATCATCATTGTCATATGAAAACCTTATATAACATTTCTCGCATTGCGAAATGCAATTGCTCAAAAGCGGTACCCTAATCAACCTTGGGGAACCATCTGTTTCGCCCGATCGGTAGACTACTTTTGAGGGATGAAACTTCTCCCGAAGGATTGTAAATTTGGGCGAAACACCAAAGTGTCGCATGTGTTGCTGCCTGCCCGTGGTAGATTTGTGTAGATTTAGTCCGGGTGTGGTTTTGCAACATGCATTATTTATCGCAAACCCTGCCCCCGGCACAACTGGCGCCCTGTTTGAAGCATACAGGAGCATGTGGCATGTTACGAAGCGTTACTAACAGTTTCCCGTATTTTGCCCGCAGGCATGTTCACAGCGGTGGTGTTTGTACTTCCGGGGTAAAAAAACACCCACCCACACACTTCCGTTAGCAGGAAACTAATATCGTTTTATTACTATTGTCATAAACAGTGAGATGCACGAAAATTGCCGACGGAACGCTGGGAGCGCATTAGGCGATGGCTTTTTCTCTGCCCTCGCCCGAAACAGGACCCAACACGTGCCGACCGGGGGTAGCTTTCCCGAGCGACGGACCATGAGGTGAATTGTAATGGACGGTGTTCGTCTCTATCGTACATCTGTCACGTTTCGTTACCGGAATTCGCTTTTTATTTGTTTTCGCTGTTTTCAATCAACTTAGCGCAAGTTTTTCTTTCCTCCGTAGCCTCTCACTGGGCATCCTCCACACGTGTCCGACCGTGTTCTGATACTCTCCGAGAAATGCGCAGGTAGCTGGTAGACGACACCTTACGCCATCGATGGTGACTTGATGAAACGGTAGCGATGTGGTGAGCTTTCTGTGTCACGACATAGGAAGCGAGCCGTTGCCAACATCAACGGAAAAAGCAAGAGAAGAAAAAACACACTTGGCAGGTACTCTGTAGAAACTAATTTAGAATTAATGAATTTAGGTTGAAAATATGTTACTATTTCTAATAAAATTAATTTTCCACACCGTTAGAGTGTCGTATAATTGAATATGTTTCGTATCCGTGATGAGTTGACATCAATTATCAAACACGGCTGTTAGCCAACACAATCCACTAACAGCCGAATCGCTTCAGGGAATTCAGACGATTTGCTTACTAATTAGCGTTGCTGATTAGACGTTGGCCCGCCGGTGCGCCTCAACAGCACAGCTCATTGAATTAGCGAACAGCCATTTAGCACCTTGCGATGACCGATCCTACTCCCAAGGGAGTGTGCTAAGCGAATTCGGAGTTTGCTGCTGGATTTGGATTTGAAGCCGCAATTAAATTGCGAAAAGAACGGCGACGTCGACGGTTCGTGCACTGGTCGATTAGATCGCACTTTAATCGGAACATCGGAACACGGCTT
>KZ072033.1:70480-88117 GCA_002091845.1 Anopheles cracens | reverse complement strand
GAGGCGCGAAACATTCACAAAGCTGCGATAATTAGCTACGATGAGGATTGCACGGAAACAGTTGAAACCTACATTTTGTGTGTTGTTTTCCAAATCTCAACGCCAAAAATATTATCTTTCGAAAAGAACAAAAATCAATCGAAAGACTTCGACAGGCGACGAACCCTTTTAAGTAAGTCTCCCGGCTGTTTTGGGGCGAAGTTGCAAAGTGCCGTCCAAAGGCAAAGGTTCTGTGCGACTCGCACAGGTCACACATGACATTCGCACCTCAATAATGAGAGAAGAGATAAAGCAAGATAAATTGTAAAATTGATTTCTGGCAGCGCGGAATATATTATTTGCCCCAGCGCCCATCAGGCGGCGTGTAAAAACCCGTGCCCGTGTGCGAGGCATACACTAATTTACAGGTTTTGAACCTTTTCGTACCGTGTGCATCGTGTGGCTGCAACCAGCCCTCGCACTGCCACTTTTGCACAAACGGCAAAACCGAACCGAGCGAAAAGAAGAAAAAAAGAAGCGCAACCCCTTTAACGTAACCCCAAACGCCGGAGATTGTCATAAATTTCGGACGAAAGTAAATATTCCTCATCTCGCACCTTCGGAAACGTCAGCGGTAATTATACGCCAGCATATGTGCGTGATTTATTTGGCCTGATAATCCTTCCCGGGCGTACGTGGATGGGTTCGCGCTATCGCAACGTGCCCCGCCGCCTCGCGCGAACGCTCTCGCAAGCGCGCGGTAGGTGTGTTTGCGTGTGTGCCGTGATGGTGAGACCAAAAATTCGCAAGAGGAACTGGCCGTTGCCGTCAGTGCTGCGGCCAAAATCGACGCGCAAAGATATTTTCGGTAATTTATGTGTCCGTTAGTTGCGTTCGCCTCCTTTCACAGGAAATGCGCGGTCCCTGCGCGGTGGCGTATGGCGCAAGATTAGGGATACACGGTAACGGTTTAAGTCACGCGCAAATTTGGCACATAAATGTGCGAAAATTAACAACAAAAAGGAACCACGCTTCCCGACTGCTTTCAGCGTAGTAAAATTTTATAGGAATAATATTTAAGAAGCGTACAACTAGAACATTGCCTTGTTATCATACATTTTCATTTCAAAAATGGAATTAAAATAAATTATCACCTCACCCGAACTTATCGCTGTGATCGAATATGGCTGATAAACCCAACGGTTCCCACTCTGGTCGTGCGGTGTTTCAAGAAATACCTCACGCCTTGATTTTGTCCACATTTTTATTCCTTCATAACGAAACCGCCGAAGGCTGGGCGTGCGATGAAAAACGAAACATCATCAGCTCGCAATCGCCCTGGCTACCGCTTTTGATTATCTGTTTTGATTTCTGTCGCGTTGGCCGTTCCTTTTCCGAGATGTATGCTGCTGTATGTTCGTATACATTTTCGGCTGTTGTTTTCGGCGGAAGGTTAGATTAATCGAAACGAACGAACCTGCGGACGGTGCACGATAAAGTAGGGACAGTGGTGTACGAAAAACATGGGCTTTGTGTCCTTGAGCCCGAAAGGCGGAGCGAGTTCAACGAACGTGGGCGCGAAACCGTTGGATTGTTGGTTGTTTTTTCGGGGAATTATGTTTATGATCGGGTGGCTTAATTAGCCACAAACATTTCTGTACTGTAAAGCATTTAATTGGGCGAGCAGGCGAAAGGTTAACGCCAAAACTACGGTTGCACAACTGCTAGAGACTTTTAAACGCTGCCTGCCAATTTCCATTTGATATCCTTTCCAAATGATTGGAATATGTTTTTGTGGTGTTGCCTCCGTTTAGCAAACAGAAAAAAAGCAACCTCAATTGCATCACGCAAAGATATTTGCAAACGCACGTAAATGCCACCCCGGTCCTAACGAATGCACCTGGCCTGCAGCGGCTACAGCCGGTGCATCGGGAAGAAAAACTTGAAAGTTCATTTACAGAACGACGGCGGCCCCCCGCTCGCGCACCAACCACCACCGGGAGACGCGGGAGTTTGTGGCAACTTTTTGAGCAAACTTTGAGCAAAAACTGAGCGAAAGATTTGAAACGGCCGTGGCGGTGGCACAGAAGCGTAGTGCTTATGATTTTCAACCGGTCCCGGATCATGGTGGTGGTGGCGGAAAAGGGTGGGAAAAAGGCGTCGAAGTGTAATGGCCTTCGCCTGCCAAATGCCAATTGATCACGGGACCGCGATAGGGACCGTGGACGTGGAGCGCCCCTGGGACTGAGCAAAAACCGGGAGAGAACCGGCAGCGAGCGAGCGAGGGGCAGATGAGAGAAGAACGAAACTAGAAATACCACCCACCAAGCAGCGTACGGGCGGTAGTTTAGCCAGCCTAGTTCCTGCCCAGCTTGATAGTAGTAGTAGCCAGAGCCAGCCAGAGACTCGCCAGTAACGGAGATTTTTCTTCCGTTCCCTTTTTTTATACATTTCGTGGCCACACGATCGTCTTAAGACATAATTCTATTTCCATTCGTCGAGTGTGCGGCTGTGTGCGGAGCGGGATGTTTTGTTGCTGTTGTTTAATTTCCCCCACCCCCCCCAAAACGCAACCTTCTAGCCACATAGCGCACGGCACACACACACACACTCACGCATTGCATCATAAGAGCCCTCCGGCGAGGTCGGAAGGTGCTTTCTCGGCTATCTTATGGGTCTTAATTAACTGTTTGTTTTACTACCGTTGCACATCCACATCCCGCTGCATTCCGGTGCCACGCTGGAACGGTTGAACGCTCCACGCGGACAAAAACTCCAACCCCTGGGTAACGCTTAATAGCCGCCGGGCCTTTTTCGTGTAAGCTGAGCCGGCAATTTGCAGCCAGCATCGATTTAATGCCACCGATAGTAAAATCGTCAGGAAATCGATTAAATACCCAGCGCGGTAATAGACGACACACCAAGCGGACATTGATCATCGGGTGATTTATCGAACATTAACACATTCGAACCGGCCTGGCTCGGCGGATATATCGTCATGCTTTTTTTTGTGCCGATTAAAAGAAACTACCACGGCACGCCAGCGATGCAGCCTAAAGATTTCACGTCGTGCCACGGCTCTCGGCCTTAAGAAGCCGGCTTTAAATGGAAGTGATCGGTACTAATCAACCCGCGCGGCGTTCGTGTCTCCCTTGCGCCTTTGTATGCGAATGTTGTACTGCTCGCGAAAGCTATTGAATGCAATTGCTGCATATTTAACAGAATGCAGCCGGTAAAGCGAAAGAATTTCCATAATCCACGACATGACGCATCGGGGCAAGAGAGGCGATGGGAGTGGGAAAAAACTCGATTACAGGCCTTTTCCGGGTAGGATGTTCACTCCTGCGCTAAGGAGTGTCTGCCAGGCAGCCTCTTGGTCAGCGTGCCTTTTTTTTTTGTTCTCCTCGCTGCGCTGTGTTGTTCTCGTATCGATTCGGCGGTTCGTCGTTCGATGAAATGCCCATTTGCACTTTTGCTTTGTTCACAAATTATTCGCATCCGTTCGCCGGTTGGCAAGTTCGCGCTTGTTGAACGGTGGCCCGCACCCCGGAGGTCCCGAGCGAGCGCAAACCGGCGGTGACGTTAATGTTCCTTCTTGGCGGTGCAATTCCGGTGATGGCGGCGGTGGCGGCAAAACGGTTTTGGTGAAATTCGTGATTTATAAACAATTCGTACGGGAGGGCGTATGTACGGTGCGAAACCCAATGGGCATGCATTCTTTACGGGATGATCGTGAAGGTGAAGAGATTATCGCGAACGCGCGATTATCGGCCCCAGTGTGCGGAGTTCGTTTATGCGATCGGGACATTCTTGACGGAGTTATTTTGAGCCGACAAAATTCGTAAAGTTTTTTGTAACATGCCCAAACTGAAAACTTATAGTTTGCACATTGATATTGACATGACAACAGATTCTAAGCGAAACAAAATAGCATCAAAAGAAAGATAAACAACATGCCAGCATATATCACTCCATTCACACAAGAGCAAACTCGAGCCATTCGCGAGGTTTTCCTCCGACAAAACGATCGGCCCAATCGGGACACGCTCCTACAATAGCGCACACAACAGCCCCAGCTCCCAGCACGGCGTCGTGAAATGAGTTGCGCAAAAAAGTGGCCGAAGCGTTGAGTACGAAGAAAAACAGTACATCTGCCAAACATTTTGCACCTCAAAAAAAAGGTTCGTGTCTTATTCGGGCAGCTGTCTTTCCGTTTCCTGCATTTTGAAACTTTTTCCCATCAATAATTCATATCAGGATATCGATCAATATCCCCCATTATGTAGCACCATACCGCATCGTACGTATATTGTTTCCATCCATGTTATTAACATTATCTCCGAATCCGATTAATATTTCAACTGTAACTGCAACCATCTCCGACACCCCTTTCACGTGCGAAAGGTCGTGTGCGCGCGTCGTGTGTGTGTTTAGAAGCAGCTAAGCATACACCAACAACAACAGCGAAAAAAAACGCATCTCCCTGCGCGCTCGTTTATCGCGAAATTGTGTAGGGCGATGCGCGGGTAATTGCCACTTTATTATCGAATGATCGAGCCGGCTACGATCGGTAAGCGACGAACCCGACGCTAACCGCCGGGCCAAGATCGCTGCCATTTACGCCTGCCGGCTGGTGTCAAATTATGGATGTTGTAGGAAGCAGAACCGAACGCCCTCGTGGCATGTAAAAGGTAGCGTACACACAAACACACACACACACACACACGAGACACACACATTGCCGCGATGGGGACAAACGATCCAAAAAACGCCACACACACGCCTAATCGTTGTTCGATCGGTTCGGTGGGGGAACACCATTTGACACTAGCCTGCCTTATGCTGGGGGGCGGTTTGACTTATGCTCTCGTGAGGCGGCCGGGGTGGTAATTCGTAATCTCGGCGCTTCGATCGATGAAGGTTCCAGTCGCCTCCGGGTTGGACACACCGCACCGCGGGTGTCGTCGTTAGCTGTAGGCCGCGCGCGTGAAGGTGGAGGCCGCGAGTCACATGCCACTCGACTCGAAAGGGCCTCCGCGGCTGCCGTCGAGAACGGGGCGGGATGTGTGTACCCACGATCACTTTTTTCTGTGCTTGTAACTTAGTTTTCGTTCAAAAGTTCTCTGCACGTTGCTTGCAGGGATGGGATCGTGCTAATCTTGATCCGAACTCGATTCCTACACCCACCTCACTCACGTGCTACAGCGGCTCGGTTTGCACAAAGTGTGTCAACAGCGCGCGCATACAACGCGCCGCGCGCCGTGTGCGCGTTTCCGCGATAAAGATGCCGAATGTCGATTTTTTGTTGTTGCGTTGCGCATTTTGTTTCGAGGATGGTTGTACTTTATGTAGACATCTTTTTGGCGCAACAGTTCTCCGCCGGACCGATGGGACGGAGGGTTACAGCATGCGCACGCGGGACCGGAGATTTATTGCGAATTAAGACTAGGCTCGAGTTTTCGGGCCGAACAAAACGAATGGCAAAATATCATGTTACACACGGGCAGCGATCCATTCAGGGCTGATCATTTCCGTGCGGATGTGTGTGTTGCTTTTCCGGTCGCGGTGCGATGGCCAGAACGAAAACCCATATTAGGCTAGCGTCCCACGTTCATTACGTTCCTGCCCAGGGGCACGATCGGCCCTATCAGTGGTGGCTAATAAGGGCAAATAATAGAGGCCAATTGGAAGGTGGAAGGGCCGCGGAAGATCAAACAAAACCCCTGCAAGACGTTCCTATCCTCTTCTTTGAGGCTTCCAAATTCAATTTCACAAACGACAACCGGATGCAGAAGAACGGATACCGGATGTGCATCTGTGCACGCGGCTGAAGACGATGATGGGAATTGCTGTGCGGTTGTTGATTGCAACACAATGCCAGGCGCATCACGGGCAGCGGACAACGAAACCGCAAAAAGCAAATAATCTTTGCAAATAAGCCACCGGACAAACAAGCCAGATTTGTAATGAGATTGTGCGGTTTCGAGGCAGAAAAATTGCCAACAAATGCCAACTCGTTGGTGGTCTTTACTCTCGCAAGTGATGAGGCTTGTTGGCTCGGTGATGCATTTTTTTTTTGTGCGCTATTGTCCTATGAGCTACACGCGCCTTTTCACCCTGCCGCGAGCGTTTCCGATTGAGACAAATTCGAACAACATTCCGTAAGCGGCGAGGACAACATTATGCATGCGGAAAAGCAACCCAGAAAAGCAGTTCAGTTACCTGGCGGGAGCAACTTCACTCCTACCGGGGATGAATTAAAAAGAGATTGTGCATTGTGCATTCCGCGCAATCAGCGCCACCGACGGCAGGCACCAGCTGCTGATCAGTACCGATCCTGTGCCCGCTGCTATCAGAGCGGCCCTGCACCATCGACAGCGCGAGGGGAAAATAATAATAATCGGAAAGCACTTCCCGGGTTGATGCGAATTCCAGCGACTATGGGGTTTCGTGAGACGAAGAGAAAAAAAAACACGGCTAATGATCGGCACTTCAGGAGCGATGATGACGAAGATGACCGGAATGATGACGAGCGACGATTGGATCTCGTCTCCCACTTCTCGTTCCCTATCACGCCGACTGTGGTTAAGCCACCGGGGAAGCTGGTCAGCAAGCGACAGCATCCAAGGTGAGTTTGTCTGGTTGGTTCGAACCGGGCAGGTTCGTTTCTTGGTGTGTTGCGTGTGTTGGTTTTTTTTTCACTCCATGCGCCCGTCGCTCGTTCGTTCGTTCTTTCGTTTCCCGCGCAGTTCGTCGACGAACGGCATGCTCCTTCCGTCTTGGGGGTTTCAAGCAGCAGTGCAGATTTTCCCACTGCTTGTTCGGTCGGCCAACGCATTCGCTGTACGATGTTCGCGGTGCTGGTTTGGATTTGTTTCCGAGATTCGCAAGCAGGTCGACATTCCAAAGGTCCGATAATCGATGAGTTAGAGCGCCCGGTTATGGCGCAGATAGGTTGGCTATAGACCTAAAAATATGCCAGTAAACAGTAAATGCATCCATCTTGAAGAAGATGGCGTCAATTTTAGTGTTAGACCAATAAGAAATTAATTTAAAGTCAATTTAATTTAACTGTTTTAATTATAAAACACAGTTGAATTGCTGTGATGGCGAACTGATGGAATAGTTGTTCAAAAACCAGTTATAATCATTTCAACAGCTGAAAGAACTCAATTTGCTAGTCATAACAAGCTAATCTGTACGCTAGAGCGATCGGGTTCGTCGCTTTTAACTCATCCCAGCAATCTTTTGTTTATGGACGATTTTTCCTCCGCACAAAAAAGTAGCACATCCTATTAATAGCAGATTAACTTTCTCCAGCGCAAAACACTTCCGAGCGTAGATTGAATTTCACCATGATTAAAGTGGGGGAAAAAATGAGATGATCTTGCGATCCAATATGGTACAAAATAGCGTGCCCGTCACTCCTTAATTTCCTATCCGAGCGCGTCCTGGCAAACCGTGGCTTACACTTTAACGGGCTAATTTAGCAGCGTTATCCTTTTTGCTTCATCCATCCTTTATTAATTTCGCCGGTTGTTTCACCGGGCCGGGTGTGGTGGAATAAGGTCTCCATCAAATTGAGCCCATTTATTGGGACTCCCCAACCCGACCGGGCCGGCCGGGTGGCTTCTGCTGCCCGCACTGGGTCCCTCACCTTCCCTATGCCCCTTTGCGAAGCCGCCGCCGAGCCGGACAAAAATAGTAATTTCGCTACCATTTCATTACTCGCAAGAAGGGATGATTGCTATCGAAAATTGAAGCACGGGCGCGCCCGAGCGAGCGAAAAGTAATACAAAAACTGCACAAAAATTCCAAACCACCTTCTACCGTCGGGGTGCACCGTGGGGTAGCACCATTTCTGGCTTCCTGTCTGGACGGCCGTGGTCAGGTTGTGTTTTTACCTCCTCGCTTGTTCGCTCTCTCGCTCTCTCTCTCCCGCGGATGCCCCCGTTGGTTTTGCTGGCGGAACGAAATCGAAAAGTGGAACTCCATCAAAGAGGAGTTTTCTGTGCACATTTTCTTCTACAGCGTTAAGAAGCGAGAAAAAAAACACAGACAGAGAGGCCTTCGCTTTCCAGGAGTGCAAACAGCCAGCGCAAAGGGTGGGTGGATCGCGCGGTAGATGATGATCAACAAAATATGACAACGTCGACGCATGCGGCGGGCCGTACCGGGGTAGATGTAACCGAAGGAAGAACCTGCAAAGTGTTACGGAGAGCGTTTCCTTTGCCGAGAATCGGGCTCGATTCGAATTGGATCAGACCTTCGCAGCGCAGGGAAGCGGCAGGGAAGGGGAGGTGAAAGAGACGGTGCGAGCGAGAGGTCAAAGCAAACCAGGCACACGGTACAACCTGCGCCGAGTTGCCAACGACCGGCTACAGAACGTCGGGCAGGATGACGCCGATGCGAACCACAGGATATGTATCAATATTGGTTTTTTCAAGACATCATGTACGACGACGTTGTTCATCGTTGCCCGTGCCCGTCCCGTCCTTACTTTGCCCCCCTCCCCCCTCCCCCTGGATGCACCGAGCCGAGTGCCCACGACGAACCAACCGACCGGCATCCCAAGGCATCGATCCATCCCGTGTGGGTCGTGACGGTTCTGGTTTGGATTTCTTATTAAGTTAAGATGTTCTCCTCGGCATATCTACAAAATGTTTTAATGGATTTTTTCCTTCCTCTTCCGTCCGGAACCCCTCGTCGGGAGGGGAAAACGATCACCTTTTCTTCACTCGCTTCCACCACCGCTGCCTCAATCGACACACACACACACACGAGACACACACATTGCCGCGATGGGGACAAACGATCCCGCACCGCAAATGACTATGCGCAACCTCGCAAATGTCGTGCGCTTGTGGGCTCTCCCTCCGGTTGGCTCATCGGGGCGTTAAATCGTGGCGCGCTGCAGCGGCTTGCGTAATGCATTGCCGGCGCTTAGAAGCGCAAGAAGTGTACGGGCACACGCGATCCGAGCCGGGCCAGCCCCAGCGTTGAGTCGCAAATTTTTCGCGCGCGCCCGGAATGCGCCATTGACCATCTGTTGAGAAATGGGCCTCTGCTTCATCAGGTATGACAGCGTGAAAGGGCTCACACTTTTTTCGCCACACGCGGCTAATACAGAACGCGCGGACAAATGTAACGAGCACGCCGTTTATCCTGCTGGATGGGGTTTGGCGTACAAATGCGCACTTCCCCGTATGCAGAGAGAGAGGGAGAGAGAGACTAACGTGCTGTGCCGTGTAGCGTCCGAAAAATCCTCTTGTTAGCGGAACCCATTTTCGGAGCCCTCACGAACTCGCACGTTTCGCTTCTCGCGTCTCGGACGCCTAGGCTTAGGAAAGTGTCACCGGACCGGCCGGGCTCCCGCTCGAAACGTGACAAAATCATTTATTCTGCCTGCCTTTTTCAACGCGACCGCGCTGCTCACGGCACCGTTGGCCTATCGATGGCCAGATGGTCAGAAATCATCGCCGTACTTAACTTTTACGATTATGACCGTGATCGTCAAAGGGGAGGAACGAGCCAGCGTCGAGCAGTTGTGCCAGCTGCTTACGGCGTACGACTTAGGCTAGGATGTAGCTCCCTAGGGACCGTCGTCCCGGGATTGCCCGGGTGGGTTTGACATTTGATCACAGCGCTCCGCACCACTTCCGCCCGATCGAGCTTTTCCCCGGGGTGGAGCGGTGCGCACTATTGGCCGGGAAGGAACAATTTATGTCTCAATTCGCCGCGACAAAGAGACGATTCGGCACACGAGATACGCGCGAGAAAGCGTGGGTCAGCAGCGTGAAATGCGCAAGCCTTCGAGGGCGTAAGACGTCAACCGATCCACCAGCGACAAAGATGATCGTTTGGTGGCGTTTTTGAACGATTTTTTCCTCTCTCTCTCTTCAGCCACCAAAGCGATAAGAATGACTAATTGTAGCTTAAAAAAGTGAAACACAAACAACGGCGAAAAGCACCGAAAAGCTGGCAAGGATGTCTTTTTCTGCTTTTATTTTATTTCGAGTGACAAGCCAAAAAACAAACTTCCCAGTGTTTTTTTTTCTTCTTATTTGCGCTTTGCGCGCGATCATTCCATCATCATTGCCGTCGCCGGATTTCATTAATTCAATTATGCCCTATCAATAATGCACTGTGCGCCCCCGGGGTGGTGGATGCGCAAAAGGATGCGTTCTCGAGCTTGTGGCTGTGTTGTTCGCCGTAGCATGGGTGGCTTTTAAGGTTGATCGTTTTTTGCTCTCTCTCTCTCTCTCTCGCTTTCCACCCTCGTCCTCGCGCGCTGGTAACAACGAGCCCCGGCATGAAAGGACTCGGCGAGCCGGCTCTTTAGCCGCTGCCGTCGCAGACAAAGATTTGTCCCCGCGTGTTGCGGCGGGAGATGCGCAATTTGTACGCGAACCGTGTGCTTTGTTGGAGGTGGTGACGGTGAAAGCCACGCTGGAAGCCACGATTAATCGATGCATCGGGCGGCAGTTCTGGGTGGGGGCCGAAAACGCCGACAGAACGCATTCAACCCCGGTGAGGAATTTCACGCTGCAACTTTGTTGCACTGGGCGACCGGGCTAAAATCGAATATATATGTAATTTTCGGATCGTGAGGGTTCTTTTTGCTCGCTTGCCTCTTCCTCCTGCTATTGTTTGTTGGTTGGAAGTTTTCTCGTTCGGGAAGGACCGTGTGGGCGCCGGGGCTCGAAGGCAACCCGAGAAGGCAGCTGTGCAGGCAATGAAAAATGTTCATCGCATCATTCTTCTCTTCCGCTCGCGCATCCCCACCACGCGCAGGCGCGGCGCGGTGTTTTTTTTCGTTGTATTTGTGTTATTATTTTGGGTGTGCGCATCGCGCACTTTTATAGCGCATTAAATCGTTCATCCCGCGCGCGCAACAAATGGTGCAAATGCGATGAACAATGCCAGTTTAGTTACAACGCGCCGCGCGCCGTGTGCGCGTTTCCGCGATAAAGATGCCGAATGTCGATTTTTTGTTGTTGCGTTGCGCATTTTGCTTCGAGGATGGTTGTACTTTATGTAGACATCTTTTTGGCGCAACAGTTCCCCGTCGGACCAATGGAGGGTTACAGCATGCGCACGCGGGACCGGAGATTTATTGCGAATTAAGACTAGGCTCGAGTTTTCGGGCCGAACAAAACGAATGGCAAAATATCATGTTACACACGGGCAGCGATCCATTCAGGGCTGATCATTTCCGTGCGGATGTGTGTGTTGCTTTTCCGGTCGCGGTGCGATGGCCAGAACGAAAACCCATATTAGGCTAGCGTCCCACGTTCATTACGTTCCTGCCCAGGGGCATGATCGGCCCTATCAGTGGTGGCTAATAAGGGCAAATAATAGAGGCCAATTGGAAGGTGGAAGGGCCGCGGAAGATCAAACAAAACCCCTGCAAGACGTTCCTATCCTCTTCTTTGAGGCTTCCAAATTCAATTTCACAAACGACAACCGGATGCAGAAGAACGGATACCGGATGTGCATCTGTGCACGCGGCTGAAGACGATGATGGGAATTGCTGTGCGGTTGTTGATTGCAACACAATGCCAGGCGCATCACGGGCAGCGGACAACGAAACCGCAAAAAGCAAATAATCTTTGCAAATAAGCCACCGGACAAACAAGCCAGATTTGTAATGAGATTGTGCGGTTTCGAGGCAGAAAAATTGCCAACAAATGCCAACTCGTTGGTGGTCTTTACTCTCGCAAGTGATGAGGCTTGTTGGCTCGGTGATGCATTTTCTTTGTGCGCTATTGTCCTATGAGCTACACGCGCCTTTTCACCCTGCCGCGAGCGTTTCCGATTGAGACAAATTCGAACAACATTCCGTAAGCGGCGAGGACAACATTATGCATGCGGAAAAGCAACCCAGAAAAGCAGTTCAGTTACCTGGCGGGAGCAACTTCACTCCTACCGGGGATGAATTAAAAAGAGATTGTGCATTGTGCATTCCGCGCAATCAGCGCCACCGACGGCAGGCACCAGCTGCTGATCAGTACCGATCCTGTGCCCGCTGCTATCAGAGCGGCCCTGCACCATCGACAGCGCGAGGGGAAAATAATAATAATCGGAAAGCACTTCCCGGGTTGATGCGAATTCCAGCGACTATGGGGTTTCGTGAGACGAAGAGAAAAAAAAACACGGCTAATGATCGGCACTTCAGGAGCGATGATGACGAAGATGACCGGAATGATGACGAGCGACGATTGGATCTCGTCTCCCACTTCTCGTTCCCTATCACGCCGACTGTGGTTAAGCCACCGGGGAAGCTGGTCAGCAAGCGACAGCATCCAAGGTGAGTTTGTCTGGTTGGTTCGAACCGGGCAGGTTCGTTTCTTGGTGTGTTGCGTGTGTTGGTTTTTTTTTCACTCCATGCGCCCGTCGCTCGTTCGTTCGTTCTTTCGTTTCCCGCGCAGTTCGTCGACGAACGGCATGCTCCTTCCGTCTTGGGGGTTTCAAGCAGCAGTGCAGATTTTCCCACTGCTTGTTCGGTCGGCCAACGCATTCGCTGTACGATGTTCGCGGTGCTGGTTTGGATTTGTTTCCGAGATTCGCAAGCAGGTCGACATTCCAAAGGTCCGATAATCGATGAGTTAGAGCGCCCGGTTATGGCGCAGATAGGTTGGCTATAGACCTAAAAATATGCCAGTAAACAGTAAATGCATCCATCTTGAAGAAGATGGCGTCAATTTTAGTGTTAGACCAATAAGAAATTAATTTAAAGTCAATTTAATTTAACTGTTTTAATTATAAAACACAGTTGAATTGCTGTGATGGCGAACTGATGGAATAGTTGTTCAAAAACCAGTTATAATCATTTCAACAGCTGAAAGAACTCAATTTGCTAGTCATAACAAGCTAATCTGTACGCTAGAGCGATCGGGTTCGTCGCTTTTAACTCATCCCAGCAATCTTTTGTTTATGGACGATTTTTCCTCCGCACAAAAAAGTAGCACATCCTATTAATAGCAGATTAACTTTCTCCAGCGCAAAACACTTCCGAGCGTAGATTGAATTTCACCATGATTAAAGTGGGGGAAAAAATGAGATGATCTTGCGATCCAATATGGTACAAAATAGCGTGCCCGTCACTCCTTAATTTCCTATCCGAGCGCGTCCTGGCAAACCGTGGCTTACACTTTAACGGGCTAATTTAGCAGCGTTATCCTTTTTGCTTCATCCATCCTTTATTAATTTCGCCGGTTGTTTCACCGGGCCGGGTGTGGTGGAATAAGGTCTCCATCAAATTGAGCCCATTTATTGGGACTCCCCAACCCGACCGGGCCGGCCGGGTGGCTTCTGCTGCCCGCACTGGGTCCCTCACCTTCCCTATGCCCCTTTGCGAAGCCGCCGCCGAGCCGGACAAAAATAGTAATTTCGCTACCATTTCATTACTCGCAAGAAGGGATGATTGCTATCGAAAATTGAAGCACGGGCGCGCCCGAGCGAGCGAAAAGTAATACAAAAACTGCACAAAAATTCCAAACCACCTTCTACCGTCGGGGTGCACCGTGGGGTAGCACCATTTCTGGCTTCCTGTCTGGACGGCCGTGGTCAGGTTGTGTTTTTACCTCCTCGCTTGTTCGCTCTCTCGCTCTCTCTCTCCCGCGGATGCCCCCGTTGGTTTTGCTGGCGGAACGAAATCGAAAAGTGGAACTCCATCAAAGAGGAGTTTTCTGTGCACATTTTCTTCTACAGCGTTAAGAAGCGAGAAAAAAAACACAGACAGAGAGGCCTTCGCTTTCCAGGAGTGCAAACAGCCAGCGCAAAGGGTGGGTGGATCGCGCGGTAGATGATGATCAACAAAATATGACAACGTCGACGCATGCGGCGGGCCGTACCGGGGTAGATGTAACCGAAGGAAGAACCTGCAAAGTGTTACGGAGAGCGTTTCCTTTGCCGAGAATCGGGCTCGATTCGAATTGGATCAGACCTTCGCAGCGCAGGGAAGCGGCAGGGAAGGGGAGGTGAAAGAGACGGTGCGAGCGAGAGGTCAAAGCAAACCAGGCACACGGTACAACCTGCGCCGAGTTGCCAACGACCGGCTACAGAACGTCGGGCAGGATGACGCCGATGCGAACCACAGGATATGTATCAATATTGGTTTTTTCAAGACATCATGTACGACGACGTTGTTCATCGTTGCCCGTGCCCGTCCCGTCCTTACTTTGCCCCCCTCCCCCCTCCCCCTGGATGCACCGAGCCGAGTGCCCACGACGAACCAACCGACCGGCATCCCAAGGCATCGATCCATCCCGTGTGGGTCGTGACGGTTCTGGTTTGGATTTCTTATTAAGTTAAGATGTTCTCCTCGGCATATCTACAAAATGTTTTAATGGATTTTTTCCTTCCTCTTCCGTCCGGAACCCCTCGTCGGGAGGGGAAAACGATCACCTTTTCTTCACTCGCTTCCACCACCGCTGCCTCAATCGATTAAAACGCAAACCGCCCTGGTCGACGGGCCTGAGCGCGGGGAAACCGTTTATCCGAACGATCATCCGAACTTGCAGCTGCAACCGGGTCGGCTACAAAGTTGAGCGGTGGGTTCAGCACCGCGATGTCCACCGCTGACCGGGGTAGTGAGCGTGGACGCGGTTTAGCTGACCTTCCATCCAGCACCACCCGATCGGGGCTGGAATGGGGCGAACCTTATCGATCGTGGGCCGACCTTCGGGTTCGGGTGGAGCAAGGTTTGGTGCCCTTGCGCGGTGGTACGATATCGATTTTCTTGCAATATTTCCCCCTCCTTCCTCTATCCTGCCCCGGTCGAACGGGTGGCAGGCGAAGAGAAATGGCGACTGCTCGCCGCGTACGCATACAATGTAGCGAGTGTGACCGACTGGACAGGAAATTTCCATCATCGCGGGGGAGAACAACGTTGCGGTTGAGAATACGGTGACATTTTTATCCCATTTAGCTGGCCCGATCTGTCTGCATCGAGTGCTGGAGATCGACGATTTTTTCTTCTCTGATCGAACACACTGACGTTATACATCTTACTTGCCTTTCACTGGAAGAACTGGCGAGTTTTGTTTCCTTACCAACTCCACTTCGCGGTCAGACATTCACAGCACAACAACTGCAACAGAATAACACATCACTAGGCTAGCTAGTGTGCTAGGCAAGCACGCTGAAGGCAGCTCCGAGAGATCGATAATCGAAAGCGCACGCTATTGTTCTTCGAGCTTTCCTCACCGCCGAAATCACGATAACACGCCGCGCGGGCCAACTTTCTCGGCCGAACGGGCACGTTGCAAAACAATAATTTAATATAGACCTTACCCGCCTTAGCCGCCGTCGCCCGGTCGGTTGCGTTCCGAACGAGCAACGCGAGCAAGAGATCGAAAACAAGGGACGACGGCGATGGCAGCAACAAGCGCGCCTCGTTTGGCTTGCAGTTATTTGTTAGTTTAAAAGATATCAGCAAAGGTTATCGCCGTGGCACTTGTATATCGCGATATGGAATCGTTAATCGGGCTCCGGGTTCGTCGTCTGCGCCGTTCTGCACCATTCCGGCGTGCGTCCGAGCGGGCCGTACTCACCACATCGCCGTGCCAGCCCCGTTCGCCCTCATCGTGATCTTCATCATCGGCAAATGGCGCATCATCTCGCGTCGGGATAACGTCTGTACAACATATTCTGTAAAACATAACTCCCCCACCGCGGGCACCGGCGGGCTCGTCCTCCCACGCGAGAGAACCGGCGCGGAGGCCAAGGCGCAGATGACAAATTCGTAAATTATCCGAACAAGGTGACAACCGGTACATGCCATTGTTGCAAGAATCTGTCGGATTTTTCCGCACCCGCGCTGCCGTCGCGATCATATGCGATGATGCGAGCGCACACATACACGAGACCTGCGCCAAGGTGAACACCACCGGTTGTGCGGCAGTTCAGATCGCTAGATATGCTGCACGCCGTCGTCGCCCGGTGCTGAGAACGTGCAGACGGAGGAGACACTTGAGACACTGGAACCTCGGTTGGGGTGTCGCGAGATCAGCAAAGATCAAATCGGTTACTTTCACTCGGCGAAGGCGGCTGGCACCGCTCCTGAGTTGTGAGACGGCCGCGGGAACCTTTGGGGGGAGATCTAGCAATTGGATTTCATTACCATAAACAAAGGATTAGAGAGCGCAAGTGATACGGTGGGAACGGTTGGTTAGGATGCACCTTTGACACTTGGTGGTGAAGATCGATATCGGTATGGTGCCCAAGAATCGCTTCGTGGTGCCAGGAACTTGAAATTTGATAAGAGTGTTTAGCATTTGGTTGCAATTTGTCTTGAGATGTTTGCTGTGTGCAATCTTGCGCAATTGAACGCATCTCAGGAGTTGAAATATGGTCATGAGTTCGAATGCCTTGAAGAACTGAGCGCTGTAGTGGACTATTTTGCAATACTTGAACTCTTAACGCCCGTTTGTGGCTGTGAGGCAGGCTGTGAGTTGTCGGTTTAGTTGTCAAATCGTTTTTGGGCTTGGAAGGCGAAACTCAAGCGCAACTCAAGCGCAACTTATTGTAAACAAACGGTATGGGTTAGTTTGTCAATAAATATAGATGTTTGTAGCAAGGATATTGTGTTTTAGTCATTTTCGTATGTTCCTTTGGTGAATTTTTCGAGAAGAGTTGTACAAAAATGAGGAAATACTGACCATTTGCAAGGTAGTTGCGCTTGAGATGGAGCGTTTTTGTGTACTTTTATCGCCAAATTCACCAAATGAACATACAATATTGACTAAACTACAATATCCTCACTACAAACATCTATATTTGTCGTCAATTCAACTCAAAATGTTTGTATTGACCCAAAAACGATTTTGACAGATAATGGGCAACTCACAGCACTGACAGCATTCGCGTTTGGCGAGTTAAGCTTCATGTGAACGGGCTTTTATACATTATTTTTCAACCAGAATGGCCTAGTAGTATTGCTATTCCACTCAACTCAATGGATCTGACATTGTAGAGAAGGTTAAGCGAAGCGAATGAACATGTTTCAGAATCACAAAATTATCAGAGCACCCACCCGGTGGCCATTTGGCAAACTAAACTGGACATTATCTGTCTGATGCACGACGCTTTAGGTGGTCCGTGGCTCGCACGATACGGCACGGTAGTAGCTTGTTTTCGCATTCGACTCCCATAATCCCCGAGCGACCCCGCAACACTGCGACTCGTAAACATTGTGACGTACAGCCGCACACCGCCGGGTAGTTGCAGAAATTAGCCGTAGCCGGAGCAGCGCGCAAGAGAGAGAAAAAAAAACGCAAAATTAACAATTAAGCAAAGTTGAGCAACGAACGCAGCGCTTAATGGCATGCCTTAAACCGTATTACACATTATTTAAAAGCGGCACCCGGCGGTGGCCGATGAGGTGTTTCGGAGCCGGGTGGAACGTGCCGCCGGTACCCAGGGTTGCGTATCATTGAAATCAATTAAACAAAATATGAGCGGTATTTTAATTACGAACGTGTTCGGCGTCAACCCCGAACGTCCGCATCGCAGCGCGCGCGATGATTGTTGCCCGGTGCACCGGTGCGGCAGGAATTTCCACCCATCACCGCATTATCTGCCACACGGCATGCTCACATCGTTCGGTTCGGTCCTCGGTGTAACTCACGGATTATTATGGCATCGCATTATCTG
>KZ072033.1:44103-61097 GCA_002091845.1 Anopheles cracens | reverse complement strand
GAGACGCACGCATCCCTACTTGGGGGCGACGGAGAACCACCTTACGCGCGACAGCATTATAGTGCCATTATTATTTTTTATTATTTTGCCGGATGAATTTGAATAAATTAATTCCAGTGCCATTTGTATGTAAATTGAATATTTTGATTTAATTTATCGTTTTCGTTATTATTTTTCACGTTCTCGTGACGCGGGACGCGGCCTGTTTTGCCTTCTCTCTCTTTCTCTCTCCCTGTCACACACACACACTGCGATTGCTGGCTCACTTAGAGATGCGTAAAGATGGGCTTTTTCTGGATGCTGGCAAACAAACGAAGGCTTACGAGCGCGCGCGTGGTGGAGCTGAGAGAAAGCAATTGGAATCTCGTTCGCACCGGGCAGCACTGGGCGGTGAGAATTCCAGCTCAACAGGGGAGGGCCAGTGTGAGAAATCCGGCGTAGGAAGGTCGTTTGGTGCGGACGAAGGAGCTCAACGAGAAGCGGAGGGAAACCCGGGATTCGATAGACATTCTGGCTCACGACGCCGTGCTGGGAGCTGGGGCTGTTGTGTGCGCTATTGTAGGAGCGTGTCCCGATTGGGCCGATCGTTTTGTCGGAGGGAAACCTCGCGAATGGCTCGAGTTTGCTCTTGTGTGAATGGAGTGATATATGCTGGCATGTTGTTTATCTTTCTTTTGATGCTATTTTGTTTCGCTTAGAATCTGTTGTCATGTCAATATCAATGTGCAAACTATAAGTTTTCAGTTTGGGCATGTTACAAAAAACTTTACGAATTTTGTCGGCTCAAAATAACTCCGTCAAGAATGTCCCGATCGCATAAACGAACTCCGCACACTGGGGCCGATAATCGCGCGTTCGCGATAATCTCTTCACCTTCACGATCATCCCGTAAAGAATGCATGCCCATTGGGTTTCGCACCGTACATACGCCCTCCCGTACGAATTGTTTATAAATCACGAATTTCACCAAAACCGTTTTGCCGCCACCGCCGCCATCACCGGAATTGCACCGCCAAGAAGGAACATTAACGTCACCGCCGGTTTGCGCTCGCTCGGGACCTCCGGGGTGCGGGCCACCGTTCAACAAGCGCGAACTTGCCAACCGGCGAACGGATGCGAATAATTTGTGAACAAAGCAAAAGTGCAAATGGGCATTTCATCGAACGACGAACCGCCGAATCGATACGAGAACAACACGGCGCAGCGAGGAGAACAAAAAAAGGCACGCTGACCAAGAGGCTGCCTGGCATACACTCCTTAGCGCAGGAGTGAACATCCTACCCGGAAAAGGGGTTGCCTGTAATCGAGTTTTTTCCTCCCCCACCTCCTCCTTTTGCCCTCCCGTCGCCTCTCTTGCCCCGATGCGTCATGTCGTGGATTATGGAAATTCTTTCGCTTTACCGGCTGCATTCTGTTAAATATGCAGCAATTGCATTCAATAGCTTTCGCGAGCAGTACAACATTCGCATACAAAGGCGCAAGGGAGACACGAACGCCGCGCGGGTTGATTAGTACCGATCACTTCCATTTAAAGCCGGCTTCTTAAGGCCGAGAGCCGTGGCACGACGTGAAATCTTTAGGCTGCATCGCTGGCGTGCCGTGGTAGTTTCTTTTAATCGGCACAAAAAAAAGCATGACGATATATCCGCCGAGCCAGGCCGGTTCGAATGTGTTAATGTTCGATAAATCACCCGATGATCAATGTCCGCTTGGTGTGTCGTCTATTACCGCGCTGGGTATTTAATCGATTTCCTGACGATTTTACTATCGGTGGCATTAAATCGATGCTGGCTGCAAATTGCCGGCTCAGCTTACACGAAAAAGGCCCGGCGGCTATTAAGCGTTACCCAGGGGTTGGAGTTTTTGTCCGCGTGGAGCGTTCAACCGTTCCAGCGTGGCACCGGAATGCAGCGGGATGTGGATGTGCAACGGTAGTAAAACAAACAGTTAATTAAGACCCATTAGATGGCCGAGAAAGCACCTTCCGACCTCGCCGGAGGGCTGAGACGCACGCATCCCTACTTGGGGGCGACGGAGAACCACCTTACGCGCGACAGCATTATAGTGCCATTATTATTTTTTATTATTTTGCCGGATGAATTTGAATAAATTAATTCCAGTGCCATTTGTATGTAAATTGAATATTTTGATTTAATTTATCGTTTTCGTTATTATTTTTCACGTTCTCGTGACGCGGGACGCGGCCTGTTTTGCCTTCTCTCTCTTTCTCTCTCCCTGTCACACACACACACTGCGATTGCTGGCTCACTTAGAGATGCGTAAAGATGGGCTTTTTATAAATTAATTCCAGTGCCATTTGTATGTAAATTGAATATTTTGATTTAATTTATCGTTTTCGTTATTATTTTTCACGTTCTCGTGACGCGGGACGCGGCCTGTTTTGCCTTCTCTCTCTTTCTCTCTCCCTGTCACACACACACACTGCGATTGCTGGCTCACTTAGAGATGCGTAAAGATGGGCTTTTGAGGGCGTTCGGTTCTGCTTCCTACAACATCCATAATTTGACACCAGCCGGCAGGCGTAAATGGCAGCGATCTTGGCCCGGCGGTTAGCGTCGGGTTCGTCGCTTACCGATCGTAGCCGGCTCGATCATTCGATAATAAAGTGGCAATTACCCGCGCATCGCCCTACACAATTTCGCGATAAACGAGCGCGCAGGGAGATGCGTTTTTTTTCGCTGTTGTTGTTGGTGTATGCTTAGCTGCTTCTAAACACACACACGACGCGCGCACACGACCTTTCGCACGTGAAAGGGGTGTCGGAGATGGTTGCAGTTACAGTTGAAATATTAATCGGATTCGGAGATAATGTTAATAACATGGATGGAAACAATATACGTACGATGCGGTATGGTGCTACATAATGGGGGATATTGATCGATATCCTGATATGAATTATTGATGGAAAAAAAGTTTCAAAATGCAGGAAACGGAAAGACAGCTGCCCGAATAAGACACGAACCTTTTTTTTGAGGTGCAAAATGTTTGGCAGATGTACTGTTTTTCTTCGTACTCAACGCTTCGGCCACTTTTTTGCGCAACTCATTTCCCACTTGCGAGTGCCAAACGGAACATAATTAAAACCCACCACCGATGCGCGCGCTGTTGACACACTTTGTGCAAACCGAGCCGCTGTAGCACGTGAGTGAGGTGGGTGTAGGAATCGAGTTCGGATCAAGATTAGCACGATCCCATCCCTGCAAGCAACGTGCAGAGAACTTTTGAACGAAAACTAAGTTACAAGCACAGAAAAAAGTGATCGTGGGTACACACATCCCGCCCCGTTCTCGACGGCAGCCGCGGAGGCCCTTTCGAGTCGAGTGGCATGTGACTCGCGGCCTCCACCTTCACGCGCGCGGCCTACAGCTAACGACGACACCCGCGGTGCGGTGTGTCCAACCCGGAGGCGACTGGAACCTTCATCGATCGAAGCGCCGAGATTACGAATTACCACCCCGGCCGCCTCACGAGAGCATAAGTCAAACCGCCCCCCAGCATAAGGCAGGCTAGTGTCAAATGGTGTTCCCCCACCGAACCGATCGAACAACGATTAGGCGTGTGTGTGGCGTTTTTTGTTTTCTCTTCTTCTTCCTCCTCTCAGTTTTAGCTCAGAAGCTGCTGCACACACGGGGCAGGATGCAGGCGTGCATCGAATCCGTGCGGGAGGGCGAACCGGTGTTCCGCTAAATAGTTTCACGGCGTTCCATTTGCGTAACGTGCCCCTTTCGGTCGCTCCCGCACACCACGGTGCACAAAGGCAAATGTCAAACGGTGAAGCCCGAACCACGTTTTTTGTTTTCTCTTCTTCTTCCTCCTCTCAGTTTTAGCTCAGAAGCTGCTGCACACACGGGGCAGGATGCAGGCGTGCATCGAATCCGTGCGGGAGGGCGAACCGGTGTTCCGCTAAATAGTTTCACGGCGTTCCATTTGCGTAACGTGCCCCTTTCGGTCGCTCCCGCACACCACGGTGCACAAAGGCAAATGTCAAACGGTGAAGCCCGAACCACCGAAAGGCTCTAGAAGGGGCCCCTAGGGTTATGATGAATCCTGCGATATCGCTGGCGCACTCGTGAGGCGCCCCGAACTAATGGGCCTGCAAGCCAACCGTTGGGCAACCGGGATTCGGTTTCGATTTTCACCTGAGGGGTGAGCATTTTTTTTTCGGCAGGTCGCAACAAATGCGAAAGTGTGCGATCGTGTGAGTTGTGCGATGAACGTGCAGTTTTGTGTTGCGTTCGGAGGAAGTAAGCAGTTGTGCTGTACCAATCGCTCGGTTCGCTCAGCGCTGCTGCGCTACTAACGCTTCAAATTCCAGCCCCGTGTGCTCCGAATTCCATCCCCATCTTGCTTACGATCCCGTTCTCCCCACGGCATCAACAGCCTGTAAACGATCGTTCCGATCGAGGGCACTTTGCTCGCCGAGAGCATCAACAACATCGTACATTTCGGGACCGTCAAACGTTGTCATCGGAATCGTCATTCCACAGGCACCGGTTGGAAACAATATACGTACGATGCGGTATGGTGCTACATAATGGGGGATATTGATCGATATCCTGATATGAATTATTGATGGAAAAAAAGTTTCAAAATGCAGGAAACGAAAAGACAGCTGCCCGAATAAGACACGAACCTTTTTTTTGAGGTGCAAAATGTTTGGCAGATGTACTGTTTTTCTTCGTACTCAACGCTTCGGCCACTTTTTTGCGCAACTCATTTCCCACTTGCGAGTGCCAAACGGAACATAATTAAAACCCACCACCGATGCGCGCGCTGTTGACACACTTTGTGCAAACCGAGCCGCTGTAGCACGTGAGTGAGGTGGGTGTAGGAATCGAGTTCGGATCAAGATTAGCACGATCCCATCCCTGCAAGCAACGTGCAGAGAACTTTTGAACGAAAACTAAGTTACAAGCACAGAAAAAAGTGATCGTGGGTACACACATCCCGCCCCGTTCTCGACGGCAGCCGCGGAGGCCCTTTCGAGTCGAGTGGCATGTGACTCGCGGCCTCCACCTTCACGCGCGCGATGTGCATCTGTGCACGCGGCTGAAGACGATGATGGGAATTGCTGTGCGGTTGTTGATTGCAACACAATGCCAGGCGCATCACGGGCAGCGGTTCGGGCCGAACAAAACGAATGGCAAAATATCATGTTACACACGGGCAGCGATCCATTCAGGGCTGATCATTTCCGTGCGGATGTGTGTGTTGCTTTTCCGGTCGCGGTGCGATGGCCAGAACGAAAACCCATATTAGGCTAGCGTCCCACGTTCATTACGTTCCTGCCCAGGGGCACGATCGGCCCTATCAGTGGTGGCTAATAAGGGCAAATAATAGAGGCCAATTGGAAGGTGGAAGGGCCGCGGAAGATCAAACAAAACCCCTGCAAGACGTTCCTATCCTCTTCTTTGAGGCTTCCAAATTCAATTTCACAAACGACAACCGGATGCAGAAGAACGGATACCGGATGTGCATCTGTGCACGCGGCTGAAGACGATGATGGGAATTGCTGTGCGGTTGTTGATTGCAACACAATATCAAGGGCAGCAGCAGCAGCATACAACGAAACCGCAAAAAGCAAATAATCTTTGCAAATAAGCCACCGGACAAACAAGCCAGATTTGTAATGAGATTGTGCGGTTTCGAGGCAGAAAAATTGCCAACAAATGCCAACTCGTTGGTGGTCTTTACTCTCGCAAGTGATGAGGCTTGTTGGCTCGGTGATGCATTTTTTTTTTGTGCGCTATTGTCCTATGAGCTACACGCGCCTTTTCACCCTGCCGCGAGCGTTTCCGATTGAGACAAATTCGAACAACATTCCGTAAGCGGCGAGGACAACATTATGCATGCGGAAAAGCAACCCAGAAAAGCAGTTCAGTTACCTGGCGGGAGCAACTTCACTCCTACCGGGGATGAATTAAAAAGAGATTGTGCATTGTGCATTCCGCGCAATCAGCGCCACCGACGGCAGGCACCAGCTGCTGATCAGTACCGATCCTGTGCCCGCTGCTATCAGAGCGGCCCTGCACCATCGACAGCGCGAGGGGAAAATAATAATAATCGGAAAGCACTTCCCGGGTTGATGCGAATTCCAGCGACTATGGGGTTTCGTGAGACGAAGAGAAAAAAAAACACGGCTAATGATCGGCACTTCAGGAGCGATGATGACGAAGATGACCGGAATGATGACGAGCGACGATTGGATCTCGTCTCCCACTTCTCGTTCCCTATCACGCCGACTGTGGTTAAGCCACCGGGGAAGCTGGTCAGCAAGCGACAGCATCCAAGGTGAGTTTGTCTGGTTGGTTCGAACCGGGCAGGTTCGTTTCTTGGTGTGTTGCGTGTGTTGGTTTTTTTTTCACTCCATGCGCCCGTCGCTCGTTCGTTCGTTCTTTCGTTTCCCGCGCAGTTCGTCGACGAACGGCATGCTCCTTCCGTCTTGGGGGTTTCAAGCAGCAGTGCAGATTTTCCCACTGCTTGTTCGGTCGGCCAACGCATTCGCTGTACGATGTTCGCGGTGCTGGTTTGGATTTGTTTCCGAGATTCGCAAGCAGGTCGACATTCCAAAGGTCCGATAATCGATGAGTTAGAGCGCCCGGTTATGGCGCAGATAGGTTGGCTATAGACCTAAAAATATGCCAGTAAACAGTAAATGCATCCATCTTGAAGAAGATGGCGTCAATTTTAGTGTTAGACCAATAAGAAATTAATTTAAAGTCAATTTAATTTAACTGTTTTAATTATAAAACACAGTTGAATTGCTGTGATGGCGAACTGATGGAATAGTTGTTCAAAAACCAGTTATAATCATTTCAACAGCTGAAAGAACTCAATTTGCTAGTCATAACAAGCTAATCTGTACGCTAGAGCGATCGGGTTCGTCGCTTTTAACTCATCCCAGCAATCTTTTGTTTATGGACGATTTTTCCTCCGCACAAAAAAGTAGCACATCCTATTAATAGCAGATTAACTTTCTCCAGCGCAAAACACTTCCGAGCGTAGATTGAATTTCACCATGATTAAAGTGGGGGAAAAAATGAGATGATCTTGCGATCCAATATGGTACAAAATAGCGTGCCCGTCACTCCTTAATTTCCTATCCGAGCGCGTCCTGGCAAACCGTGGCTTACACTTTAACGGGCTAATTTAGCAGCGTTATCCTTTTTGCTTCATCCATCCTTTATTAATTTCGCCGGTTGTTTCACCGGGCCGGGTGTGGTGGAATAAGGTCTCCATCAAATTGAGCCCATTTATTGGGACTCCCCAACCCGACCGGGCCGGCCGGGTGGCTTCTGCTGCCCGCACTGGGTCCCTCACCTTCCCTATGCCCCTTTGCGAAGCCGCCGCCGAGCCGGACAAAAATAGTAATTTCGCTACCATTTCATTACTCGCAAGAAGGGATGATTGCTATCGAAAATTGAAGCACGGGCGCGCCCGAGCGAGCGAAAAGTAATACAAAAACTGCACAAAAATTCCAAACCACCTTCTACCGTCGGGGTGCACCGTGGGGTAGCACCATTTCTGGCTTCCTGTCTGGACGGCCGTGGTCAGGTTGTGTTTTTACCTCCTCGCTTGTTCGCTCTCTCGCTCTCTCTCTCCCGCGGATGCCCCCGTTGGTTTTGCTGGCGGAACGAAATCGAAAAGTGGAACTCCATCAAAGAGGAGTTTTCTGTGCACATTTTCTTCTACAGCGTTAAGAAGCGAGAAAAAAAACACAGACAGAGAGGCCTTCGCTTTCCAGGAGTGCAAACAGCCAGCGCAAAGGGTGGGTGGATCGCGCGGTAGATGATGATCAACAAAATATGACAACGTCGACGCATGCGGCGGGCCGTACCGGGGTAGATGTAACCGAAGGAAGAACCTGCAAAGTGTTGCGGAGAGCGTTTCCTTTGCCGAGAATCGGGCTCGATTCGAATTGGATCAGACCTTCGCAGCGCAGGGAAGCGGCAGGGAAGGGGAGGTGAAAGAGACGGTGCGAGCGAGAGGTCAAAGCAAACCAGGCACACGGTACAACCTGCGCCGAGTTGCCAACGACCGGCTACAGAACGTCGGGCAGGATGACGCCGATGCGAACCACAGGATATGTATCAATATTGGTTTTTTCAAGACATCATGTACGACGACGTTGTTCATCGTTGCCCGTGCCCGTCCCGTCCTTACTTTGCCCCCCTCCCCCCTCCCCCTGGATGCACCGAGCCGAGTGCCCACGACGAACCAACCGACCGGCATCCCAAGGCATCGATCCATCCCGTGTGGGTCGTGACGGTTCTGGTTTGGATTTCTTATTAAGTTAAGATGTTCTCCTCGGCATATCTACAAAATGTTTTAATGGATTTTTTCCTTCCTCTTCCGTCCGGAACCCCTCGTCGGGAGGGGAAAACGATCACCTTTTCTTCACTCGCTTCCACCACCGCTGCCTCAATCGATTAAAACGCAAACCGCCCTGGTCGACGGGCCTGAGCGCGGAGAAACCGTTTATCCGAACGATCATCCGAACTTGCAGCTGCAACCGGGTCGGCTACAAAGTTGAGCGGTGGGTTCAGCACCGCGATGTCCACCGCTGACCGGGGTAGTGAGCGTGGACGCGGTTTAGCTGACCTTCCATCCAGCACCACCCGATCGGGGCTGGAATGGGGCGAACCTTATCGATCGTGGGCCGACCTTCGGGTTCGGGTGGAGCAAGGTTTGGTGCCCTTGCGCGGTGGTACGATATCGATTTTCTTGCAATATTTCCCCCTCCTTCCTCTATCCTGCCCCGGTCGAACGGGTGGCAGGCGAAGAGAAATGGCGACTGCTCGCCGCGTACGCATACAATGTAGCGAGTGTGACCGACTGGACAGGAAATTTCCATCATCGCGGGGGAGAACAACGTTGCGGTTGAGAATACGGTGACATTTTTATCCCATTTAGCTGGCCCGATCTGTCTGCATCGAGTGCTGGAGATCGACGATTTTTTCTTCTCTGATCGAACACACTGACGTTATACATCTTACTTGCCTTTCACTGGAAGAACTGGCGAGTTTTGTTTCCTTACCAACTCCACTTCGCGGTCAGACATTCACAGCACAACAACTGCAACAGAATAACACATCACTAGGCTAGCTAGTGTGCTAGGCAAGCACGCTGAAGGCAGCTCCGAGAGATCGATAATCGAAAGCGCACGCTATTGTTCTTCGAGCTTTCCTCACCGCCGAAATCACGATAACACGCCGCGCGGGCCAACTTTCTCGGCCGAACGGGCACGTTGCAAAACAATAATTTAATATAGACCTTACCCGCCTTAGCCGCCGTCGCCCGGTCGGTTGCGTTCCGAACGAGCAACGCGAGCAAGAGATCGAAAACAAGGGACGACGGCGATGGCAGCAACAAGCGCGCCTCGTTTGGCTTGCAGTTATTTGTTAGTTTAAAAGATATCAGCAAAGGTTATCGCCGTGGCACTTGTATATCGCGATATGGAATCGTTAATCGGGCTCCGGGTTCGTCGTCTGCGCCGTTCTGCACCATTCCGGCGTGCGTCCGAGCGGGCCGTACTCACCACATCGCCGTGCCAGCCCCGTTCGCCCTCATCGTGATCTTCATCATCGGCAAATGGCGCATCATCTCGCGTCGGGATAACGTCTGTACAACATATTCTGTAAAACATAACTCCCCCACCGCGGGCACCGGCGGGCTCGTCCTCCCACGCGAGAGAACCGGCGCGGAGGCCAAGGCGCAGATGACAAATTCGTAAATTATCCGAACAAGGTGACAACCGGTACATGCCATTGTTGCAAGAATCTGTCGGATTTTTCCGCACCCGCGCTGCCGTCGCGATCATATGCGATGATGCGAGCGCACACATACACGAGACCTGCGCCAAGGTGAACACCACCGGTTGTGCGGCAGTTCAGATCGCTAGATATGCTGCACGCCGTCGTCGCCCGGTGCTGAGAACGTGCAGACGGAGGAGACACTTGAGACACTGGAACCTCGGTTGGGGTGTCGCGAGATCAGCAAAGATCAAATCGGTTACTTTCACTCGGCGAAGGCGGCTGGCACCGCTCCTGAGTTGTGAGACGGCCGCGGGAACCTTTGGGGGGAGATCTAGCAATTGGATTTCATTACCATAAACAAAGGATTAGAGAGCGCAAGTGATACGGTGGGAACGGTTGGTTAGGATGCACCTTTGACACTTGGTGGTGAAGATCGATATCGGTATGGTGCCCAAGAATCGCTTCGTGGTGCCAGGAACTTGAAATTTGATAAGAGTGTTTAGCATTTGGTTGCAATTTGTCTTGAGATGTTTGCTGTGTGCAATCTTGCGCAATTGAACGCATCTCAGGAGTTGAAATATGGTCATGAGTTCGAATGCCTTGAAGAACTGAGCGCTGTAGTGGACTATTTTGCAATACTTGAACTCTTAACGCCCGTTTGTGGCTGTGAGGCAGGCTGTGAGTTGTCGGTTTAGTTGTCAAATCGTTTTTGGGCTTGGAAGGCGAAACTCAAGCGCAACTCAAGCGCAACTTATTGTAAACAAACGGTATGGGTTAGTTTGTCAATAAATATAGATGTTTGTAGCAAGGATATTGTGTTTTAGTCATTTTCGTATGTTCCTTTGGTGAATTTTTCGAGAAGAGTTGTACAAAAATGAGGAAATACTGACCATTTGCAAGGTAGTTGCGCTTGAGATGGAGCGTTTTTGTGTACTTTTATCGCCAAATTCACCAAATGAACATACAATATTGACTAAACTACAATATCCTCACTACAAACATCTATATTTGTCGTCAATTCAACTCAAAATGTTTGTATTGACCCAAAAACGATTTTGACAGATAATGGGCAACTCACAGCACTGACAGCATTCGCGTTTGGCGAGTTAAGCTTCATGTGAACGGGCTTTTATACATTATTTTTCAACCAGAATGGCCTAGTAGTATTGCTATTCCACTCAACTCAATGGATCTGACATTGTAGAGAAGGTTAAGCGAAGCGAATGAACATGTTTCAGAATCACAAAATTATCAGAGCACCCACCCGGTGGCCATTTGGCAAACTAAACTGGACATTATCTGTCTGATGCACGACGCTTTAGGTGGTCCGTGGCTCGCACGATACGGCACGGTAGTAGCTTGTTTTCGCATTCGACTCCCATAATCCCCGAGCGACCCCGCAACACTGCGACTCGTAAACATTGTGACGTACAGCCGCACACCGCCGGGTAGTTGCAGAAATTAGCCGTAGCCGGAGCAGCGCGCAAGAGAGAGAAAAAAAAACGCAAAATTAACAATTAAGCAAAGTTGAGCAACGAACGCAGCGCTTAATGGCATGCCTTAAACCGTATTACACATTATTTAAAAGCGGCACCCGGCGGTGGCCGATGAGGTGTTTCGGAGCCGGGTGGAACGTGCCGCCGGTACCCAGGGTTGCGTATCATTGAAATCAATTAAACAAAATATGAGCGGTATTTTAATTACGAACGTGTTCGGCGTCAACCCCGAACGTCCGCATCGCAGCGCGCGCGATGATTGTTGCCCGGTGCACCGGTGCGGCAGGAATTTCCACCCATCACCGCATTATCTGCCACACGGCATGCTCACATCGTTCGGTTCGGTCCTCGGTGTAACTCACGGATTATTATGGCATCGCATTATCTGCTTAGGATTACGCTGTGTGTGGAGGGGCCGCGTTTTCGTGAGGCTTCCTTCTGAGGGCCGCCGACCGATCGTATCGTCAATCATCATTCGCCCTGCCTGCGCCTTATTAGATAGGCGAGCAGGTCGCCTGGACGACAGCACCCGCGCTTCTCGGGGAGAGAGAATAAGGCTGCTGATAAGCCGTACAAGGTGGGATCCTAATTTGAGCGGCATCCGTGACATCACCATCGGCTCCCGAAGTTCGCTAATGAACCGTCCGTGGCAGGATGCGTTCAATTACACCGTCACGGCGAACAGCGAACCGGCGAAGGCCACCCGCTCTCCAAGGACCCGTGTGTGCGTGTGTGTGTGCTTTCGGGAGCAAATCCGCCGAGGGAGATTTTCCGTAACAAATGTTCCCATTAGCGGTGCTCGTGTCCCGTGTATGGGGCGTGTTGATTTATGTCGACCATCGGACGCGGTCTTTGTCGCCTTTGTCCCTTGTCCCCCCATTTTTCGCGTACAATCCACCGCTCGCGCGACGATTTTGGAATTGTTAATCATCCGACGAAATCTATCAAACGCCGCGATCGCCCCCATTGCTTATCGGCCGGGCCACAACGCGGGCGAAAACGGAATTGGGCGAACATGGCTTTACAACACCCACCTACAACGCCACGGCGTCAGCGATACTCACCCGCTCGTGGCGAAGGTGTTAAACGCCGGACACGGAGGGGTGGGAAGGGTGGTAGAGACAGGAGGGGAGCAAACGAGCGATAAAACAGTCCCAAAAAGCGAAACCGAAATGCAAAAGGTAAAGCGACGCCGACGCCGTAACGTGTAAAAAGGGCTCTGATTTTGATTCTTGTTTCTTTTTTCCTGTTTCTCGAAAATGTTTCTCGCATTCTTCAATTCCCGCGAATGTACCTGTGTGTGTGTGTATCTGCGTTAAGCCTAATGAAACATGAAATGAATTAATTATTTCATTAAAACGCGGTCAGCAATATATCAGCGCGCGCGCGCGAGCGCGAGAAAACGCGATCGCGCGTACGCGCGTGCTAACGACCCGGCTGGCTGTGTCCGATCCGCTCCCGATTGGGGGTTCTTCTTCAAACTTTTGCTTCGTTACGTTTGTGGCGGTTTGATGGCGGCAGCGATCGCGTACGATGGTGAAGATTTATTTTGCAATCGTTCGGGTTCAAAAAGGACGAAACGCCCGGAAAGCTTCTACGTTGTGCGCATCGAGAGTGCATTCGAGCGAAGGCTGCTTTAGGATGATTGCTTGAAAGCTCACTGCCGTAACGATGCTCACAGGGAGTTGATGCTTTTGTGAGGATTTTGTTTTTGCTTCTCTACCTCTTTTTATTGTGACTCGGTATTCAACAATATACAGATCCATTCTTGGTTCTTCATCGAGAATGTTAGATGATGTGTGTCACATGGCAGAAGCGAAAGCTCTTGAAGGCTGCAGAAACTGGTTGAAAAAAGGCTAAGCTATAAAAAACTAGATCCTCCAAAAATGCAAACGATGACAATATCCGAAAAGAAGGTAAACCGAACGATTGCAATCGTAACTGTCGGATATACGGTAGGTACGAAATGTACTATCCATTAAGTCTTGTTAAATTCCTACAAAAGGTAAAACATACCTTTTATGTAGATATAACTTGTATTTAGAGCTATGTAGTTGATAATATGACATATTTTCAAAACAAATGGACAAGACAAATAAAAAATATATCGTTTTTAGAAATCATAAAGCATTGAAAGAAATAAAATAAAATGTGAATGATTCCGATTTCGGGGTTCGAAAAATGGCTTTGTTTCACACGCTACATCGAGCTAAACATTTGTACAAAAATAAAGTAAAAACACAGCGTAACGAAGCAAAAGTTTGAAGAAGAACCCCCAATCGGGAGCGGATCGGACACAGCCAGCCGGGTCGTTAGCACGCGCGTACGCGCGATCGCGTTTTCTCGCGCTCGCGCGCGCGCGCTGATATATTGCTGACCGCGTTTTAATGAAATAATTAATTCATTTCATGTTTCATTAGGCTTAACTCAGATCTTCGCTGCGCCGCGGTGTGCACGTGTGTGTGTGTCGTGAAGGAAATTTTAAGCGGTCTCTCCCTCCCGCGTGCGCTTTGTTATCGGCCGGGCCGATGTTTTCGATTTTGCCCGCCCGAACAAACGACACAAAGCAGAACGGGGGAGCCTGCACTGGGCCCGGTTGTCTGTATGCAGATATTTTTTATTGCATTCTTCTCGTGCGGATGAGTGGCGCGGACGCAAAGGGAGCGCGCTCGCGCTCGCACGGGAAGAGAGGGCGACGGGGAGGCGCCAAACGCACAAACGCCCGGAAAGCTTCTACTTCCGGGCGTTTCGTCCTTTTTGAACCCGAACGATTGCAAAATAAATCTTCACCATCGTACGCGATCGCTGCCGCCATCAAACCGCCACAAACGTAACGAAGCAAAAGTTTGAAGAAGAACCCCCAATCGGGAGCGGATCGGACACAGCCAGCCGGGTCGTTAGCACGCGCGTACGCGCGATCGCGTTTTCTCGCGCTCGCGCGCGCGCGCTGATATATTGCTGACCGCGTTTTAATGAAATAATTAATTCATTTCATGTTTCATTAGGCTTAACTCAGATACACACACACAGGTACATTCGCGGGAATTGAAGAATGCGAGAAACATTTTCGAGAAACAGGAAAAAAGAAACAAGAATCAAAATCAGAGCCCTTTTTACACGTTACGGCGTCGGCGTCGCTTTACCTTTTGCATTTCGGTTTCGCTTTTTGGGACTGTTTTATCGCTCGTTTGCTCCCCTCCTGTCTCTACCACCCTTCCCACCCCTCCGTGTCCGGCGTTTAACACCTTCGCCACGAGCGAGTGAGTATCGCTGACGCCGTGGCGTTGTAGGTGGGTGTTGTAAAGCCATGTTCGCCCAATTCCGTTTTCGCCCGCGTTGTGGCCCGGCCGATAAGCAATGGGGGCGATCGCGGCGTTTGATAGATTTCGTCGGATGATTAACAATTCCAAAATCGTCGCGCGAGCGGTGGATTGTACGCGAAAAATGGGGGGACAAGGGACAAAGGCGACAAAGACCGCGTCCGATGGTCGACATAAATCAACACGCCCCATACACGGGACACGAGCACCGCTAATGGGAACATTTGTTACGGAAAATCTCCCTTGGCGGATTTGCTCCCGAAAGCACACACACACGCACACACGGGTCCTTGGAGAGCGGGTGGCCTTCGCCGGTTCGCTGTTCGCCGTGACGGTGCGGCCGGGCGCCCCTGGCTCCGGAGTGTATTAATAGGTGGTTTTTATTGAAATTTTATAGCTATTCAAAATGTGCAGTGCCATCATCGCGGTGGTTTCGCGGACCCGGTTCAGTCGCCGGGTCCAGCTCGAGCGAACGTGGCAGGCCGCGGGAAGGATTAACAACTACAAACAAACTGGGAGACCGCTGGGAGCGCGGAGCGCTGGCCCACCGGCAGAACGAATGCGCAGCGACGAGCCTGGGTGGCGATAAACAAAAATCCTAACCTGCCCGTACCACGACCATTGCAGCGGCGAGCGCACAGGCGCAACATAAGCACCGGGGTAAACAAAGCGCACAGCATCGATTATCGCTCGTTTGCTCCCCTCCTGTCTCTACCACCCTTCCCACCCCTCCGTGTCCGGCGTTTAACACCTTCGCCACGAGCGGGTGAGTATCGCTGACGCCGTGGCGTTGTAGGTGGGTGTTGTAAAGCCATGTTCGCCCAATTCCGTTTTCGCCCGCGTTGTGGCCCGGCCGATAAGCAATGGGGGCGATCGCGGCGTTTGATAGATTTCGTCGGATGATTAACAATTCCAAAATCGTCGCGCGAGCGGTGGATTGTACGCGAAATATAGGGACCCGGGTGTGGGACAAGGGACAAAGGCGACAAAGACCGCGTCCGATGGTCGACATAAATCAACACGCCCCGTACACGGGACACGAGCACCGCTAATGGGAACATTTGTTACGGAAAATCTCCCTCGGCGGATTTGCTCCCGAAAGCACACACACACACACACAGGTCCTTGGAGAGCGGGTGGCCTTCGCCGGTTCGCTGTTCGCCGTGACGGTGTAATTGAACGCATCCTGCCACGGACGGTTCATTAGCGAACTTCGGGAGCCGATGGTGATGTCACGGATGCCGCTCAAATTAGGATCCCACCTTGTACGGCTTATCAGCTGCCTTATTCTCTCTGCCCCGAGAAGCGCGGGTGCTGTCGTCCGGGCGACCTGCTCGCCTATCTAACAAGGTGCAGGCAGGGCGAATGATGATTGACGATACGATCGGTCGGCGGCCCTCAGAAGGAAGCCTCACGAAAACGCGGCCCCTCACGCGCTCCAGTTTGGGCAGGTTGTCATCGCGCGCAAATCGCCCCCAAACATCGGCCGCTCTCCCGCGCCCTCATTTGCATTATGCAAATGAGCCCGGGCATCTCGTTCGTTTCGCTCGCCTTCCGGCCCAGCACTCGGATGTTCGCGAACGGCGCGCCAGCCGATGAGAGGACGAAGGTTGCCACATTCGTTCCCGTTCCCGTTTGATTGCCCCATTACGTCAGTGCATTTTTGTGTGTGATTAATTTTTGATTAAGCTTATGGCCGATTTCGGTTGATTGCGCTAAATGGATGGCATAGATTATCGGGACGATAGCGTGTGCCGTGATTCATACGCGTCCCGGAGTTGCTTAAGGAATCCGTTATTAATAGAACGTAGTCGGTGTTTTTTTCTGTCGCTCGTCCGCATTTTCGAGTTTGAACGTAATTAGCAAATGCTTTCGAAAATGCCACGCACACTCCAACATGGAGGCAACATTTTCCAAAGGCACGTGCGGCTGCGAAGCCAATCAAACCAACACTACACCTGACGCGAACTCGCGCCTGGAATAGTAGACCTTTCACGCGATGCACCAGGCCGGTACCAGCGATTAAGTAACTACTTTGTTGCTCCCGGCGTGCTTTCGCCGCTGGCTTCACCTTACTCCCGGGGTCGGTTGTCAAAAGTGATGCCTGTACCGATTGATCACGGTCCGGGCCCGCCCGGGAGGCGAACCATACCCGCCAGAGATCAGGTGTGTCTGCACGATTTGTTTCTTCTTTTTTTTCGCACCAACCGCCAAGGTGTGAAATATTCCAACGCGAGTCAAAGCGATTCACGCGCGACTTCAGACCGGTCCAAAACTGCAAACCCTCTCTCTCTCTCTCTCTCTCGACAGGAAGCGTGCCACTTTCTACGCGAGTGTTGGTGTGTGTTTGTCTCGGTGTTGATATTTTGACAACCCGTTGAAATATCGTTCGGCCACCGCGA
>KZ072027.1:70840-81179 GCA_002091845.1 Anopheles cracens | reverse complement strand
TAAAGGCGGGTTTCTGTTCTTTTCTCCCACCGAGTGAGATAAGCCGGGCGAGCGAGGAGACGGGACGGGACGGGGTACGGGCCCACCCGACGGGGCCTGCCGACGAGGTCGAAGCCGATCCGGTGCGAGAGCAGCAATTTGGCGAGTACAAATAGCGGCGTGCGGTGGCAGCGACTCCTCAGTTTGACAGTATCGCCGCCGCTCGGTGTTCGGCCGACCAGAGTCATTCTCTTCCATCTCACCAACAGCTCGGCCCAGCCTCGCCGGTGCTCTCCGTGCTCAGGTGGTTCGGTTTGTGTTTGTTGTGTGTACGTTGCCGTCGCATCCCTGGCAGCGTCCGTATCCGCGTCAGGTGCGTTGGTGAACCCTGTCCGTTGCCGCGTCAAACGAGTAGCAGCGCCTGTCCGCCAGCAGCCAGCAGGTCTGTCGTCGATTGTCTAGTGTGTGTGTGCGTGTGTGTGCAGTGAACGGAAGCGACTCAACCCAAAAAAAAACCACAATGGAGGCGTGCGAGTCGATGCCCAAGTCGGACACAATCAAACTACGCAACAAGCACATCGGGTGAGTACAAGCCAGTCGATGATCCCAATGTCAAACGTGCGGCACGGTGACCCGGGGAAGGTCGCGCGCGTGCCATCAGCGAGCGCCAACACAAACAAAAATCGATACATCCCAATAGATCCTTCCCACACAGGCAAAGCGGGGAAAGCAGCGATACAGTGCTGACGATTCTTATAAGCGCACGCCAGAGGGTGGTTTCACAGTCAAGATAATACGCAACACAATACTTTTTCACAGCGAGGTATCCGAATAACTTGGATGAACTTAGTTGTGTCCTTTTTCAATTTTTTCCAGCTGAGATTAGTATTGGGAGCAAATATCGAATAAATAGAAACACTAAATTGCCCATTGCACTAGACTAGATAGGTATAGTGCAAAGTAGTTCCCGGAGTCATCACTCGTATCTCGTACATCTGTTTATCGTTCATGTTAGAGCCTGAGGCTCGCCTGATTGACGTAAACTATTAGCAGTAAATATTGAACCATTGAGACTATCAGACATTCGGCACGTGCAAACAACGCTGAAACCAATACGATATTGTACCGAGTTGTCCGGATTTTGAAAAATCCACATATCCTCTTCCTACACGAACTGTAACTTCAAACTCAAACGTTGGATATAATCAAAACTAAAGTAGTCAGTATAAATGACTATTTCGATGTTTCCGATTAGGATCAAGATGGTTTCTTCAAATGAAAAAGAATAGTTGAAGACATCCGCAATAAATAGTAGCGTTTGACATTTCGAACACAAACTTGGAACATACGCCATCAGATAACATCTTCATCGAGTTAGAGTTGGATATCTCTAAAACCCCACTAAAACATTTCAACAAAATTCTCGATGACGCGTTTGTTGGCGCATCGCTCACTGTAAACCGTCTGCCAAAACAAAAAACCGCATGAGCCGGCTCGTGTACCGAGCGAAGCGGCATCCGTCACCAATGTCAACGAGTCACCGAAAACGAAAGTGCTCTGTCTCGCAGACACCCAATACGCTGCCCTACGGTCACCTTTGCCAAATGTCGAACGGGCGCGCTTTGGCGCGAGGACTTACCGCCTGGTGCGATATTCACGGTCAAAGCCAGGGCCGTCGACAGGCCGCAAGATTCGGTCGAAATTATTTTTATTCCACCTACAACACGAGGTCCGCTGTCACGAGTGGACCAGGTACTCGACGGCGTGCTCCGAATGTATGTTAATCCGTAATTTATTTGTTTGCTACCCCCGGCCGAAAGGGGGGCGGGTTGACGAAACGAGCCCGAAATCATCCTGCCACCCTACGGCGCAGACGATAACCAGTGCGATATGATGCGATGACGCGGCTAGATTTGTATCTGGCGCACAGCGGCGGCTGCCACTGTTTGTTGGCTGCCACTGATGTTGCGCGCTGCCGTGACGGTGGCGATGGGACAGATTATATTGTTGTGCACTTGAGGAGTGCTGTGTGTTTGCTCGCCCGCGCCAGGTCCACCGGTAGCGACTACTTAAAATCTGTTGCATACAGCGTACATTGGGGCGAGCGTGGCACGTGCCAGCATCATGACCGAGATTAAGCCGCTGGTACGTGTAAACATGCAACCTTAATCCTGGCGATAAAAAAACAACAACACATCATCATCCCACTTGAAGGTTTAACGAGGCGAACGGAAGAAGCTTGGTAGCCCGGCTCTGGGCTACTAAGCTGGCAGGCGCGTCGGAACAGCGCACCCATACGAGCAGGCGCTCAAGATTTGGATCAGGACCCGATTGATTCCAAAGTCGAAGCACGCCTCACGTGCGCAATCAACCGCTGTGCCCTAACCACGTCTCCACTGTGCTCTGCCTCTCTGTACTCCACAGCAAATCCTGCCAGCTGTTCTATCGCTCCGACCCGCTGAAGATAGTGCGCGGCCAGGGCCAGTACATGTACGACGAGCAGGGCGCACGCTACCTCGACTGCATCAACAACGTCGCGCACGGTGAGTGGAACCAGACCGTCGGCCCCGAACCGGTTACCTCTCCTCCCAACGCCCTCCTCCTACCCGCTCAAACCACCTCCCTGTAGAGCCGCGCGTGACGATCACGAGGGAAGCCGCGGCACCCTGTATCTTGCACCCGCCGAAACTGGGTTGTGTGTGGGGTGCGCGCGTGTTGCAAGTCACCGGAGGAGCTCGAAGTTGGATCACGTCGCACGGGTTGTTCACGTGCTGCCGCATGACGCGAGCGACTAATCGCGTGAACCGCGAGCAGGGCCTGCGCGGGACCCTTCGCGGTTCGGGTGCCGGCACTTATCGCGCTGCGGCAAGTAAACAAACGGCTCACTCGGTTGGAGGGCCACCCTCCTGTTGGTGGGGTAACGCTTATCGGTCAGACCTGCCGGCACCCGGTACCCAGTTGGTGAGGTTGTCGCCATGTGTCGAAACATGAGAAACCTGCCGACGGACGACATGCCTGTGCGAGCGATACGGGCCGCCGACACCGGAAACCCCGCCTGCTCCTCGCAGCAATCGATCGCCGGTCTTTTAGGCCATTCGGTCAGCGACATGTCAAGTGGTGGTTGCGAGATCCAAACTCCAACCACGTGTCCGGTGTGTGCAAAACTTCAAGTAGGAGCAATGTGCAATCAACCCCCAATCAGGTCCTGTGGTTTGTGGAGGTTTGAGGACGTTGAAGAACGGTTGTTCAAGACGTGCTTCCTCAGCCGAACCATCCTCTCCTCCCTCGCTTCCGTGTCAACCGCAATGCTCCGTCAACGCTCAAAAGCCAGCCATCAAGGAAGCTCCCGAAACACCACCGTGTTTGCCGCCGTGTGCTGATGAGCACCTCTTTCCCCTCCACTTTCCGCCCACAGTTGGACACTGTCACCCGAAGGTGGTCGAGGCCGGCACGCGCCAGCTGGCGGCACTGTCCACCAACAATCGCTTCCTGCACGACGAGCTGGTCAAGTGCGCCCAGACGCTCGCCCAGAAGATGCCCGGCAGTCTGTCCGTCTGCTACTTCGTCAACTCCGGCTCGGAGGCGAACGATCTGGCGCTGCGGCTCGCCCGCCAGCACACCAAGCGCCACGAGGTCATCACGCTCGACCAGTAAGTAGACGACCAGCTTGAAGGCGCACGCCTGGACGCTAACCGGTGTGCCCGTCTCTCCTGCAGTGCCTACCACGGACACGTCTCGGCCGTGATGGACGTTTCGCCGTACAAGTTCAACCAGCCGGGAGGCGACCCCAAGCCGGACTTCGTGCACGTGGTAGGTAGCTAACCGTAGACGAGGGGGGTTGTCGCGATGTGCTTCAGATACGAACTTCACTCTCCGACAGGCTCCGTGCCCGGACGTGTACCGGGGCAAGTACCGGGACTGCGACTATCCCGAGGGCACCGACCTCGGGCAGCTGTACGCGGGCGAGGTGCAGCGCATCGTCGACCGCAGCCCGACCGGCGTGGCCGCCTTCATCGCGGAAAGCCTGCAGAGCTGCGGCGGGCAGATCATTCCGCCGGCCGGCTACTTCCAGAAGGTGTACGAGTAAGTGTTGCGCCGTCGGTTTGCTCTTTGGTGCCTTCAGTCAGACAACGCCGTTTCTTTCACAGCGCGGTACGCAAGGCGGGCGGTGTCACGATCGCCGACGAAGTGCAGGTGGGCTTCGGGCGTATCGGGACGCACTACTGGGCGTTTGAGCCGCACGGCGTCGTGCCGGATATTGTGACGGTGGCGAAACCGATGGGCAACGGGCACCCGGTCGGGGCCGTTGTAACTACGCCGGAAATTGCGGAAAGCTTCGCCTCCACCGGCGTCTGTTACTTCAACACGGTAAGTGGCGCTGATGAAGTACTGGGTCAAGTGGCTCTTACTATATTGCAAACAACAGCGACTCTATTTTGCGCTTGTGACTTCGATTCTAATCAGTTAGCAAACAATACTCAATACACGTTAGATCTTCTTTCTTGAAGAATCGCTTAAGCAATACAAAACCTGGGATGCACTTTGAACTAACATTTTCAGCCAGTAACACTTTCGATTTTGATGCAGAATACTGGAAACATGTATATAGAGAGACGGACAGGTTCAAAATGATCCCATGCAATTAGGTAGATTTGTATGGTGTGACGACCAGTTGCAGTACTCGAATAACTTTGAAAAAAACCATGCCCTTGCTAGTCAGATTTATAAAGGATTGATAAGAAACCAGGAGTGATGATAATGATGAGAACCTCCTGCTACTCCAACACAGGTTAAAGATGGGCTGAAGCTTAGTAAAAGTAAAAAGGACGAATAAGACATAGAGAGAGAGCATTTCACGTTGAAAATTTTGGTATTGCATAGCAATTTTAGCATGGAACGTCAAGAACCAATCGACATTAAGGAAGCGCCAAGAAGGATTCGGCAATAGGTAACAAGAACCATTTGAAAGGAGTTCGTAATCGGTATATCTTCTAAAAAACAATTATTTTACAAGTAAAAACTTGCTTTGGATCCAAAGACTCTCGAGTATAGGTTTATCGAAATGTTTGTATGCCCTATTTAGGCATTAGAAACAAACCTTTTCTCAAAATCCGTATTAGTGGTCCTTGTCTAACGACGAACCTTGAAACTACGGAGGCATCCACTGATTTTAGAATATTCACAATTATTTTTTAAATGTGAAAACATCCAACAAACGTTCAAGGACATTTATCTATACCTAGAGCATAAATCATGAACATATAGATGTTTGTGTAATGTTTCGGCGGTATCTTCAAGCATATCTTATCTTCAATATTTGAAGAAATGTTTTCAGATCTTCTGATCTAACCTTCTTGATTGAATGCGTCAGGGTCTAGAGTTAAAATCCTTCCTTGTTCCAAATATCACCGCCAAATGTCACTAACAGAACACTGTTTGCATATCTCCACAGTACGGTGGCAATCCGGTGTCGTGTGCCATCGCCAACGCGGTCATGAGCGTGATCGACGAGGAGCGGCTGCAGGAGAACGCGCTGCGCGTCGGCCGCTACCTGCTCGAGCAGTCGCGGGCGCTCGCGTACGAGTACCAGATGGTGGGCGATGTGCGCGGTACCGGGCTGTTCGTCGGCATCGAGCTGGTGACGGACCGGCAGCGCCGTCTGCCGGCCACCCGCACCGCGAAGGCCGTCGTCGAGCGGATGAAGACGGTGCACCGGATACTGGTCAGCAGCGACGGCCCGGACGATAACGTCGTCAAGCTGAAGCCGCCGATGGTGTTCACCGCGGAGAACGCGGACGAGTTCCTGTACGGCTTCCGCGAGTGTCTCACCTATCTGGAGCAGCAGCAGCAGCAGCAGCAGCTGGTGCAAGCGGCACCGGAAACTGCCACGCCGGTGCGTGTGATGCACCCGCTCGCGACCGGCGGCATCCTGCAGCCGAACCCGATCACCTGCGGTCAGCGCGACTCCTCCACGCTCATCAAATCGATCTAATGGGAGTGGGGGGTCTGAGCCCCACACTCCGCTCTGCGAACAGAGAACACTTATTTGTTTTAAAAATAAGCATTATACTACTACCGTGCTGGAATTGGGTGAGGTGGTTGCTCAGGCTTCCCTCATCCTGCCAGCATTCATGTTGAATCGTCTTTTATCGCGCTACCCGTTAGTTAGTTGTTAAGAACGGCACAGCAGAAGTGCATTAGCCTGTAAGCGAAGTAGTTGGCGAGCCGGGGAGTGAAAAATACATTGCGCGCTGTACCGGAGTCACGGAGTCCGTGTTATTGATGTAATAGCTTGTAGAGTCTTTGAGTCTTTACTGCTGCTTCCGTCTCTTGAATCGCAAAGCCAAAACTTCCACCGAAAGTACTTGATTTGCTTACATACCGTCCGAATACATACTGTCTATTCAGTGCACTGCATATTTGTAAGTGTTCTCTTTTTTATGAGAGTTCGCATGCATTCCAATCCTGTTATATATCTTGTTATAGACCTCGTAACGATTTTAAATTACAAAAAGAGTCATTTTTAATATTGTGTGACTAAAATTCTTTAAATTTGTATGCGAGTCTCCTCTTCACGGTGTACTTATTCCTATGTGTGATGCCTACTTTATCTATTTTGTTAGTTTGTTTTGTTTGTGTGTCTATGTTCAATGTTGTCTTTCATACATTGCACTGCTCGTTAAAAGATTCTAAAGTAAGTGACTTTTACAACGTAATTTTGGTAAACTTGTTTTCTTCTTCATAATCGGAGCAACCGTTTTTTGTAGAAAAGCAGTTACTGTATACTCGAAGTTGCATAAGAGGGATCTTATTAATTGGATTTTGTTTCATTGCTGCTTTGGCCAACTCATCCATTTCGGTCCGGAAAATGCGAATACAAAATGAAAAATATTAACTAATAAGACATTTAAAAATATCTATGCTGATAATAAGCAATAATTTGGAATAAAATTAAACAGTTTAAAATAGACAAGATTTTACTAAAGAAAAAGCTATACATTTTGGAAAACACAAACTCCCATGCAAAAATAAGGATTATTGAAGTATACATGAACAGAGATTAACAATATCAAAATTAAAAATCAAATAGTACTTTTTTGCTGGTCCCTTGTCTATGTTTAAAATTTACGCTACGTCGAAAAATACGCTACCACGCTTTTAAAAAAAGATACTACACTGACGTGAACAACACTGGCATAAATGGGACAGCTATTTGAAAAATATTTGAGGTAGAAAACCAACTAGTAATCTAGTTTCTTTTAAGTCCCTATCACACAATATTGTACAAATCATTGTGATGCAACTTCACTGAAAATATGAAGCCGACACAACGTCTTAAACAAAATATATATTCAACGTAACATGCGTACTTCCATACAAAATAAATCATCTTCCCCGGGTGTATTAACACTATAAAGACCGAGCAGTCATTTTGACGGTTTGAACAACGTATTTTTCGAATAACTCCGAAACCAAGAGGAGAAAAATAAACTAAAAAAGGGTTTTTTTCTACGAATGCAAATGTCTGACTTTTCCACTTTGTTGTCTATTTGTTTGATCCTAAGTTTCTGAGAAAATAAGTAACTATACCTACATATATATACCGAAGTCGGTCATTTTGGCAGCAACTACTCAAACTTCAGTATCTTTGCGCATTTAAGAGTTTTTTCAGGTCTTTCAATGGTTAATTAATACGGTTTAACAATATATTTTTTTCATGGGCTACCTCAATTCTAAATAATGAATAAAAAACGAAAAAAGATGTATAATTGTTGTCCAAATCGAGGTCGCCCTTAACATAAAAGTTAGACCCTTCCATCGCGGAATCACGCACTTTGATTAATTTCTCCATTATTTTCCTTATATAACCATTTCATATAAAACTAAAAGTTTTTTTTTTCTAAAACAAATAAGCTTCTATTATATGAAAGATTTTTATGACATTGAAATTTGTATAACCGATCAAGTTTTGTAGTTTTATAGTTTTGAAACATACCTTCCACCACCTTTTTCGTTTTACAATAGACAAACAACACACAACAGATCGATGTTTTAATTTTGACTATTCAGATAACAGCGATTTGATTTCATCTCTGCCGGTTGATCTCTTTTTTTAATGTCGCCAAGCGAATAATATTTTTACGAAAACTTCTGTTATGTAGTCGTGTTGTGTAGTGGTATTCAACAACTTTGTCATGAGCTCCAAAAAGCATAATAACTACAAAAAAATAAAGTTGATAATAAAAAATATAAGTTAATAATAATTATTACTATTATAGAGAAACGGTCGAGAAACGAATTTGTTCGAACGTTCTACATAAGCGTTCGAACGTTCTTTTAGTTAGTTTTATTATTGTCAGCCTACAAGTAACGGACAGCCAACTAATTTTATTATTGTTAGAACATCGCAAATAATTGGTGAGTATGTGTAATGTTAAGAATGAACATTAAATATATAACTTGTATTTTTCACACGTGAACTTACAAAATAGGACTAAAAATTTAAGCAACGAACAAAAATAAATTATTAAAAATGATTACGATAAATCAGCAAAAGTACATGTTTTCGTGATGGAAAGAGTTAACTTTTTTGCTTAGGGTAGCCTCGATTTGGACAACAATTATAATTTTTTTCATTTTTGTAGAAATGAAAAAACGACATGTTTATAATTGAGATAGTTCAAGGAAAAGAACAAAAAATACATTAAAAGTATGACTGTTTGAATATTAGCGGTCTAAATTATCACAATTATTTTGATTTTTACCAAACGATGGAAAACAAATTTACAAATAGAAATTTAAATACATTCCAACGTTTTAAAACTCTAAACAAACTTGTGAAACTTACCCGTGTAGACAGTCATGGACATTACACACGCTTCGATTAGGTCTTTTAGCACCTCACGAGGGGGTATTTATTATTCTGCTCTGTAACTGATATTGTTATGAAAAGCAAACTATAATCATTCCCCCGCGTCATTTCTTACAATATGTATATTTCTTTACAATAGTATTTCTCGCCTTTCGACTTCTCATAGCCCAATTACCTCTCCGAAAAAAAACTAAGAGCCAGGTCGCCTCTGCCGTCCTGCTCTGGACCACCCGTTTGACACCTTTCGCCCTCAACGTCCATCACGCTTTCACCCGAAATAAAACAGATCTGGATGTATGTTTCTTCCGTGTGTTTTCTTTTGAATATATTTTCATTTTACAACAAACCTTTCATGCGTTTAGTGGTGCGTATGTCAACCGAAAAAGACAAGAAACGCTCGGCCTAAGGATGTGCCGAAAGAGAACTGCAAAAACCTCGAAAAACTAACAACCTTTGTTGGAGTCAGTTAACCTTTGTTGTTGGGGTTATCCTGCGTCAGATTTGCGACCGAACTTGTGATACTCAACTCACACACATCAGCTCTTCTACCATACAGTAACCAGCAACAGCGTTTAGCTTACGGCTCAACTAATTGCGCCATAACTTGCTCTCATGTGGGGCGTCGCGCATTATTCGCAACTCATTGCATGCTTCAGATGCTGCTGTCTAGCACAGAAACGTGCCATTGTGTAACATTCATCTGCACCACGTCACTGTGGCGATAAGGAGCAATGATTACACAGTGATAACAATAAGCCTGACGTACGTGTCCTAACGTTCCAGTAAACTTTCTCATCATGTCGCAGATAATGCCATGAGAGCAATGGGACGATCGCGTGCAGTATGCTTCTTGTTTGTTTGTTTTTTTCGTTCGGATCATCCTCTTTTTCGCATCCTACCTAACCACCAATCGCGCTTCTAGGATTCGTTCCGGATATTGAACATTCCTTCAAGTTACGCAACTCATCGAAGACGTAACACATCGCAGGTAGATCAGATACGTCACATCCGATCTAAAGCTCGCATTCCATTCAAATATACGACTCAAGAAATAGGCGAATAGCAGACTGTCAAACTGCGTTAGGTTGTCTCTTCTCGTCCGAGATTCCTGGGCTCGTATTGACAGGCGATTTGACAGCGTACTCGTTAAGTTGTCGGTTCGTAAGTTTATGTGTAAAATAAGCTGAACACGGTAAGTTACAGTGAATCCTCAAATGAAAAACTGCATCCGCTACATTAGACGAACCTGGCGAACTGCACTCTAAAGTAACACACTATGACCCAGGCTGTACATCACTCCACCGGTGCGGTGTTGTCTAAATATTGCATATCTTACAGTATCGTCTATTTCTTACATGTCTCACCCACAATCCCGCGCGTGGTCATCGTACGATAATCTGAATATCAAAGCTGGAACTGGAGACTTGAATGATACGCACATTTATATAACCAGATAATCGAAAAGTCTAGTTGGCCAGGTCTAGTCGA
>KZ072027.1:6604-24267 GCA_002091845.1 Anopheles cracens | reverse complement strand
TCGGCGGACATGCCGCGGACCTGCGATGCGTTCCCGTTGAGTGCTTCGTCCGGCGTACGTCCGGAGTTGGTGGCACGGGTCGGGCTTGGCGTTGGGCTGCGACTACGTCGGGCTCCCGGGGCTGCTCGGTTCGACATTCCCCGATCGGCTCTGCTCGCGACAGCACGCGCGCCTGACAGTCGCAGCAGCGCCCTTTGCGCAACCGCAACAAACTTGGCCGTGTGTCGGACCTCCTGTGAACGGACCTGTTCTGTGTGCATTTCTCCCGAAGTTGGGAAGTTGGGGGTTAAGGTTTGGAGGCGCGCTCACGCGTCTGTTCCATCGTGCAACGAAGCGAAGAAGAGGAAGAAGAAGCGGGTCATAGTGAACGCGTAGTTTGGCGCTGTTTGTTGCCGCTTGTGCGTGGTCGAGGCAGCTCCGGCATCCAGGTGCCAGCATCCTCTACTCTGCGGTGGTAGTGAGTTTCTTACGTCCGCATGTCCAAGCACCGCTGTGCCTAACCTGACCTGACCCGTCCCGAAAGTGGTTCCGTTCTTCGAGTGGATCGCCGGGATCCATGGTGCGGACAGCCGTTGTGAGGGTGAAGGTGTGAGTGAGTGTCAAACGCAAGCATTGCGATCGGTGTCGTTAACAAAAGCGTGCTAGAAAGTCGATCTGCTCAGCAGGTGTTTCCGAGAAGTTTTTTTTATCGGTTCTGCGATCTCTTCTCACCTTGCCTCTCTTCTGTGTGTACCGGTGTTTGCGCGCGCATGTGTTGGTAGTTTTTTTTTCGGGGGGAACCCTAGCCGGGGCTGCGCTCCGTTTTGTACGATGTGGCGTTCTGCCCATTCCCTCGCCACCACGCTTCCGGACCATCGAGCGTACGTTCCGGCCTCCTGCGCGCCTTCGAGCCGTCGCGAAACGTACGAATTCGTCGACGTCCGCTACGCTCACTTTCTCGCTGACTTTCCCGTGACCACGCGTTGCGAACGAAGGGCCGGAGTCCGGTGCAGGGTGATGCGCGTCGCCAGCCTCCCAGGCGGTGGGATACATTCCAGCGCCGCAAGAATGTGGTCCGCGTCCGCAGCGCAGCCTGTGTCAGAGGGCCTTCGCCTTCGCTGACCGTAAACGGGGTACGCGCGTGCTCGATCGACCGCTCGCCTCTGCCACGATACCATATTTGCACCCCGGTTTGCTACCCTTTCTCGCTGCAGGAGGCGGCCAACGGAACTTGCGCCCGTCCGAGCAGTTCGCCGACTGCAAGTGCATCGCTGAGATGCTGCTCTCATTTTTGTTTGTCGCTTGTCGGCTCTCTCCCTTCCTTCGGCGTCAAGGATGTGGAGGGTAAGACGCACGCGAAACCCGTCTCTTGTTGGACGGTGAACACGCATGGGCCGGCAATGGCGAAGATGACACGGCAAAGTATGTGGCCGTAAGAAGAAGCAACAAAAACTAGATGGGTAACGTTGCGTGAGCGAGAACAGCGTAAAGGACGAATCGGGATAGTGAGGAACGGAAGCAACTCGGGAAGGTAGAAGTAGCGATGGTTGCTCCATCGAAGTGTGAATCTTCCTCACACGCGACTGGTGGAGCGAGTGGAGCACTAGCGTACGCCACGCTCACGCAGTGATCTGTGTCAGTGAGCAAGTGGTACTTATGACAGTGCTCCAGTTTCAGCCAGTGTACATACCCGGACGGGTTGGAACTAGTGTTGTGTCTAATGAATCTTTCGGCGAGAATTAGATTCATGAATCGTTCATTTGGGACTTGAATCTTAGAGATTCATTCATCTTTGTTTCAAAAATTCAGATTCATTCATTTAGTTCAAAGATTAAATTAGAATTATAAATCTGAATCTCTGTCTGTAGCCAACACTAGTTGGAACGTCTTCCGGCGTTCGTTTGGAACATGGCCACCCCGCCGAGTCGCTAGAACTCAGCGCTGACAGACAGAAGCCGTTCTGGGCACGCACGTCAGAACACCCACCATACCGGACGTGGCGTATCTTTTCGCCACTATGCCCACGACGGGTCTCTACCGTCGGATCTACCGCAACGGGGTCATGCGCGCCATTGCGCACGTGGCTCGGGAACATGTGCTTGCAGGCACCACCACGCACGCGGGAGGTCTCCGCCGGTGGATTATACACGCGCGGGGTTTGGAATTGGAAAGCCGAGATTGGCTAGGTTGAGGATTCGGCCGGTTAAATCCCCACCAAGCCCCCCTCCCGCCCTTCCGGTGCTGCGGCAGAAAATGGTGAAAATAGTACGCGGGTGCGAGCGCACGAGCGAACGAGCGCTCGCACACCGAAATGGGGTTGGTGAAACTCCGCTTCTCATGCTCCGCGCCAGCACTTTCTCTCATTCTCTCCGCGCTTTACGATGCTGCGCGCAGCTCAGCAACGCCCGCGATCGTTCTGCTGCACACCGGGGCTCGTTAACCGGGCTGAGCGAAATCGGTCAGCAGGTGAGATGAGCAGCAAATGGGTGGTTGACGTCGATGAATCGCTAATATCGGGGTTAATATCGGAGCCGGGCCGCGCAAGGCGGAAGGGCGCAGGCACTGGTGCGCCCTGCGGACGATCAGATATTTAATTCATGTCATTTCTTCCGTACTGGAGTGATACGGTAGTTTGTTGAGCGGGTAGTCTGCATGCATCGCAGCGCAGCAAACTTGGCCGTTCCCGTCATCCAAGATTTCAAATTCGTTTCCTGATAGGAAAAAAAGCATCATACAACAGCGCCAGGCTCCATGCATGAGCTACTAACGTCACTTTCGCGGTGCCGTGCCAATAATAAAAACCGATGTATCTTGATTAATCGCCGCAGCGAACGGTGATCGCGTTAGCAGCGGTTTTACCGTACCGGCGATCGGCGTTTCGAGAATTAGATTCATGAATCGTTCATTTGGGACTTGAATCTTAGAGATTCATTCATCTTTGTTTCAAAAATTCAGATTCATTCATTTAGTTCAAAGATTAAATTAGAATTATAAATCTGAATCTCTGTCTGTAGCCAACACTAGTTGGAACGTCTTCCGGCGTTCGTTTGGAACATGGCCACCCCGCCGAGTCGCTAGAACTCAGCGCTGACAGACAGAAGCCGTTCTGGGCACGCACGTCAGAACACCCACCATACCGGACGTGGCGTATCTTTTCGCCACTATGCCCACGACGGGTCTCTACCGTCGGATCTACCGCAACGGGGTCATGCGCGCCATTGCGCACGTGGCTCGGGAACATGTGCTTGCAGGCACCACCACGCACGCGGGAGGTCTCCGCCGGTGGATTATACACGCGCGGGGTTTGGAATTGGAAAGCCGAGATTGGCTCGGTTGAGGATTCGGCCGGTTAAATCCCCACCAAGCCCCCCTCCCGCCCTTCCGGTGCTGCGGCAGAAAATGGTGAAAATAGTACGCGGGTGCGAGCGCACGAGCGAACGAGCGCTCGCACACCGAAATGGGGTTGGTGAAACTCCGCTTCTCATGCTCCGCGCCAGCACTTTCTCTCATTCTCTCCGCGCTTTACGATGCTGCGCGCAGCTCAGCAACGCCCGCGATCGTTCTGCTGCACACCGGGGCTCGTTAACCGGGCTGAGCGAAATCGGTCAGCAGGTGAGATGAGCAGCAAATGGGTGGTTGACGTCGATGAATCGCTAATATCGGGGTTAATATCGGAGCCGGGCCGCGCAAGGCGGAAGGGCGCAGGCACTGGTGCGCCCTGCGGACGATCAGATATTTAATTCATGTCATTTCTTCCGTACTGGAGTGATACGGTAGTTTGTTGAGCGGGGTTTTACCGAGGGTAGCAAACCGGGAAATACCTGCCGACCAGCGGCAGGTTGTGGCTCATCGTTGGATTTTTGGAGGCATCTCCCATTCTTCAAGAGCAGGACTTGTGCTCCAGACATTCCTGGCTCCAGTATTCCTCTGGAATGTTGGAAGTCAGGTGGTATAGCTTGCAGAGAGTTAACCCGCACCAAATTGACATTGGTTTCGTCTGACTCCAAAAAGGGATATCTGGTACGTTCTGCTGTCATCACGTCCAACACAATTCTAATGGTCCATTCAATGGTTTGTTCGCCTGGAGCATGGTCTGATTCGGTCCAGGTACTTCCTGACAAACAAGTCTGCATGCATCGCATCGCAGCAAACTTGGCCGTTCCCGTCGTCCAGCTTTTCAAGCATAAGCTACTAACACTCCTGGCTCCAGTATTCCACTGGAGTGTTGGAAGTCAGTTGGTATAGCTTGCAGAGAGTTAACCCGCACCAAATTGACCCTGGTTTCGTCTGAATCTGGTACGTTCTGCTGTCATCACGTCCAACACAATTCTAATGGTCCACTCAATGGTTTGTCCGCCTGGAACATGGCCTGATTCGGTCCAGGCACATCCGAGCACCTGACAAACAAGTCTGCATGCATCGCAGCGCAGCAAACTTGGCCGTTCCCGTCATCCAAGATTTCAAATTCGTTTCCTGATAGGAAAAAAAAGCATCATACAACAGCGCCAGGCTCCATGCATGAGCTACTAACGTCACTTTCGCGGTGCCGTGCCAATAATAAAAACCGATGTATCTTGATTAATCGCCGCAGCGAACGGTGATCGCGTTAGCAGCGGTTTTACCGTACCGGCGATCGGCGTTTACCGTAAGGCTCCGGTTTTCCTCGCCCTGAAACAACCTGAACGAAAATCCACCGCCTATCGGTGTGCCCACGGCCAATCGGTTTGCAATCGTACCGCTGGACGATAAGGCGGGCGGGGAGAAGAGGGGAGGGGCAGCTTGCTTCACTCGCCGTGCTGGCACGGGTGACGCGGGACCCGTGGGAAGCGGCAGCGCTTGGGAAGTCAATCAAACGGCATTATGCTTTCACCGATTAGCTGCCGCTACCACGCCGGCACGCCACACCGGCAGGGATGCGCAGGGGGTTTCGCGACGGCCCCGGCTAGCGAAATAACGAAAACGACAAGAAAAATAGAAACTTTCCGAGTGAAAACCGCGCCGATAACGATAAACCGCGCGAGCGTTATTAGTTGTCATTATCTAATGACTACTTGCACGCCTCGGCACGCCAGGCTGGTACGGTTTTCGCCGTTTTCACCCGGGCCCGGGCAGGGTTTCACCGGGGACCGTTTAAACGGTGTACAGCTGCCACGGCTTACGGCTCCCAGCTCCGGGAGTCCAGGACGGTTCCGTGCGGGTAGTTACCTGCGTCGCTGCGGTGGCCGTGCTGGACCGGCTACTAGATCACCGAAACCGTCAACGGCGGCGCACGACGTCAATTACCGTGCCAAACGTGAAGGATTGCTGGACGTCTCCCGGGCGGTAGGAGAAACTTTGTGTTTGGAGCGATTCGACCGCCATCGACGAATCGCACTGGCGGAATGGGGGAGTACGCTCGGAGGGACAACTGATACGAGCCGTTTTTCGTTTGAACAACCGCACCAGAACATTGCTCCCAAAACTGTTCCAAGCTTTTCCTTTGAGGACAAATTCTTCAGTGACATCGACACGTTACTCGCAGGATCATCTCATTAGACGCGCTGTGTTTGGAAATACTTTACGAGTGTAGTTGTACAACCTCTTTGCTTTCATCAACTTAGACGGTAACAACGTCCCGGCTTCATTTCTTTCGCCTCCTATGTCAGATACTTTCCGGATATAGCGCGATGTTTGTTCCGCCTAGTGTTTGACTATCGCAGCGACCGTTGAGTGGTAAAAGCGGCCCAACGAAAGAACAAACCCCTCCAAGCTAATCCCCGGCGACCGGGCGGCAGCGGCTGTGGGCTTTGGGCGATAGTTTTTATCTTCCCGACACTCGTTTGATGTTTATACCCGGCGAGATGAACCAATGGAGAAGACAGAAGTAACAAACAAGAGCACATTAAGCGGAGGCAGGAAGAAAAACGACACCGGTGATACCGTTCGTCGTTCGAGTTTCTCTTTTACGAGCCGAGCGGACCGGGGCGGTCCGGTGAGCGGACGAATTTCTAGCAGTCACAATCAAGACCCGCTAGACTGCGGGTCTAGACGTTGGTGTTTGAGCTGCAATTACAATTCGCTTAGATGATGAGCAGATCAAGCGGGTAGCCGAAACAGTGTCGCCCCCCGAAAGGTCCTGCATCCCTGTTGGTGGTAGCCGCCGGTGCTGGTAACTCCACTGCAAGTCATTCCGGGCAATAAAAAAAGCTGTTATTATATTTTGCGTCGGGAAGCTCGGAAAGCCCAAATCGCAGCGGCTGTCAGACGGCGGTCATAACACGCAATGTGAGCGCTTAATGAGTGGCTGCTGGGCCAACGATTTCAACCGTAAATTCCGTGCCGGGCCGTTTCGAAGAGGGTTGTACACGGCATCTCGACCTGCCCCTGTCGCTCTGCTTCCGTTCCGTTCCGCCCCGTTTCCACCGTACGGTTTGCACTCGAAACGCTCAACCACCTGTCCCGTGGTCATGCTGGATGGTTAATCAGCCAGTAGGTCAAACGGTGTACCGTGCGGCCGTGAGTGCGCAGATACTGCTCCAAGGTGGATGGGATTAGTGAACGCAGAGAAAACTTCCTAGTGGATGGCACTTCCAAGAGGGTGAACGTAGTTGGAACAATGTTAGATCTCTCGATGCGCATAAAACAATAGCGCAGATGAGCAACGCGGCTTTAAACAACGCCGTTGGATGTTGTGCTCGACTACATGGCGACAAGGTGTTTACACGTGCAACACCTTAACCTAACCTAGTTAGCAATAACGCGCATTGATAATATTATTATTATATTATTATTATTATAATATTATATTATGAAAATCCACCATTGGATTATTAACTCCCTTCTCCAAACTATGAAGTTATAGGGCAAACGGTATTAAAAGCTCGTTCTGACAAAAGTTCTGACCCCTACCCAGATGTTCAGCGCAGTGGAGCACGTGTTTCACGCATGTTTGGTACGGAGACGAAAGGAAAGTGCTAAATAACGACGTTGTTGGCACGCTGACGCTAATGCGTATCCCGAGCCTGCGACAGTGTGTCGGTCGCGCTGCGTAAAGTGAATAGTGGCCGCCATTCGTTCCAAACCGGGCCAGACCGGGCCCGGGAAGCGCTGCGACTGTGTAAAGTATGGGAGGCGAAGAACAGAGCTGTACCTCTTCGCTGGGTGTAACGCATGGCCGCCGGCAAGCTGGATGGCGCCGCGAAAAAAAACACACACACACACAAAACGGTCCCGCCATTTGTGGGTCGTCATCCCCGGTGAGCAGCGATCCAGTGACGCGCCTAACGGTCGCTTCCGGTGACGGTTGGATGATGGTTCGTTTTCGGCGTTTATCACACCGCACCGTAGCGCGGTTCCGTTTGCTCAGGGTATAAGATTTATGAGTTCCGAGCCTGCATTATTCATCGACCGGCTGGATACCGCCTGTGAGGTTGTTGTCCAGCCCCTTAGCAACTTAACCGTACCTGTTGGCTGTCAAATTTAACGAAATCTTCCAATCGGTGTAAACAAACAGCATGCGAGATATCTGGGCCATGGGGTAAGGTTGGCCACCTGTTTGGCTCTCTGTCATCATTTCACCGACAGCTGTGGCAGTCGTAAAAAGAGCGAGTTGGATTAGAACAACTAATTTCCAATGCAACTCATTTAGCAACTTCCACTCGTTTGATGACTCCTACTCACTCCTTTGGGATGACTTGTGATTTGGACTCCTGCGACGACTAGCAACTTACTCCTGAGTGAGCAATTTTAATCCCAATGGTGAATGAATAAGAGTGACTTAACTCCCTGAACGGAGTTGTTATTCTTATCTCTAGTTCCGATCTCTGCTGCGATTACTTACTCACTACTGAGTCAGTTATATTTTAATGACTCCCAACATAGTCATTAAAATTCTATATGGTGAGTTAACTCGTTCGGTTCATTGGAAATATTGAACCCACTCACTTTAACTCAGTACTCATATCTCTACATAAAACTCGCGCGAGCTGTTCGAAGGTGCCTTGCTCTCTTGACGTATTGGACGTCGCAGCGCGTTGCACACAATTCAATTTTTCGGATCACTTTCGATCCCCGTCGGCCCTCACACCGTACCTAAACCGAAAGTCAGCAATCGGCAGGGCGATCTCAGCGATGGTGTGCTTTTTTCCGTTTTTGTCGAACGTTTGTCGCCCGTGGCAACCATGTTTTGATGGGTTCCGCAGTGAAAGCTCGAAGGGAACGAACCATTCCAGGCACGGCTAGAAGAACGAGAGAGAGAGAGAGAAAAAAACTTTCTTTTTCTCATAGTGCCCTCTTTTCCGGACCCTTCGGGTCTCTCCGGTGTGTTGGCCGCCGCGTACTCACGTTTTTCATTTCTTCGCCCGTGCGGCTTCTTCCGACGCCGTACAGTACCTCTACTTGATGCGCACCGGTACCGGCCTCGCTGGCCGACAATGACTTGACTTCGGGTCAACGAATAACATAAGAAAAAAGCACACACACACACACTGACACAACTGTACAACAGAAACCCATGCGGTTAACGTACCCACTGTCACCACCACCTGCCCCCCCCCCAGAGCAGCAGGTTGATAATGCATCCCGTCTTGATACCGTTTCGCTCTGTGGCTTTCTTTCTTCCCTCAATCGGGGGTCCTGGGTTTGCTGGGAAGCGAGTGGAAAATACTTCACGCGGTGCAAAGATTTCTCCTCGCGTTGGGCGCTACTAGCAGCGCTGGCTGATAAATGGTAATTTCTGATCAACTACACCCGGCTCGCCGGGCCATTTTTCATTAGAGATCGCACCGTTCCCACAACGGAATTCGGTAACGTCTGAGTCACCCGGTGTTATTAATCGACTGCCGCTGCACAGTCGGTGCAGCTGTGTGTGTGTGTGTGTGTGTGTGTGTGTGTGGACAAGGTAAGGTTGTCGCAGGTTGCTGGTGCGATCAGCTGGTGCTCGGCAGGTGTATGTGCGTAGAGGTGTGAATGTGTGTGCGTGTGGCTTGGTCATAGAACTCGAGACCTGAATGGTGAAACGTGCATTGTGACAAGATCAAAAGATGTAATGTGCCGGGAAAGTAGTCGCTGTAGCGCGTGCTGAGAAACGGAACGGTGTTTTTGAAAGCAGACAGCTTACAGTGCACTTTTAGTGGTAGCTGTTGTATACTGTTGTACAGCTCAGAGTGATGTGATACAACACGCACAGGCTGCTTTTGTTTTTCACAGGGCTGCTAGTGAGAATAACAACTTCTTCCTGGGAGTCAACTTACTTATTGTAACGACTCACTTGCTAGACGTTTTGAATCGCAAAGATTGTCCAAAAGATCTGCAAACGGTTTGAATCCCAATGGAGAGTGAGTAAGACTCTCCATTGGGATGTGTTTGTGAGTAAGATGTGGGAAAGACTCTCTGGGTTTCGAAACATTTAGAAAAAGAGTCGTTATAATCTAACTAACCTGCGGTTCGCTCAGTGACAGTGATCGTTCGCTAATTAAAAATCCATTAAGCAGATCAGCTTCCGCAAGCGCCGCGGAGTCCGAGCGTCCCGGGAATGCGGAGGAGGCGATACTTCGCGGATTGAACTCCGGCCCGCTGCCGTTTTGCCAACGGACGCAGCATTCCTGTGCTGGGTGCGGCGCTGACGCTGTGATAGAGGGTGCGAAAGGAACGAGAGAGAGAGAGAGAAAAAAACTTTCTTTTTCTCATAGTGCCCTCTTTTCCGGACCCTTCGGGTCTCTCCGGTGTGTTGGCCGCCGCGTACTCACGTTTTTCATTTCTTCGCCCGTGCGGCTTCTTCCGACGCCGTACAGTACCTCTACTTGATGCGCACCGGTACCGGCCTCGCTGGCCGACAATGACTTGACTTCGGGTCAACGAATAACATAAGAAAAAAGCACACACACACACACTGACACAACTGTACAACAGAAACCCATGCGGTTAACGTACCCACTGTCACCACCACCTGCCCCCCCCCCAGAGCAGCAGGTTGATAATGCATCCCGTCTTGATACCGTTTCGCTCTGTGGCTTTCTTTCTTCCCTCAATCGGGGGTCCTGGGTTTGCTGGGAAGCGAGTGGAAAATACTTCACGCGGTGCAAAGATTTCTCCTCGCGTTGGGCGCTACTAGCAGCGCTGGCTGATAAATGGTAATTTCTGATCAACTACACCCGGCTCGCCGGGCCATTTTTCATTAGAGATCGCACCGTTCCCACAACGGAATTCGGTAACGTCTGAGTCACCCGGTGTTATTAATCGACTGCCGCTGCACAGTCGGTGCAGCTGTGTGTGTGTGTGTGTGTGTGTGTGTGTGTGTTTGGGATGTGTTTGTGAGTAAGATGTGGGAAAGACTCTCTGGGTTTCGAAACATTTAGAAAAAGAGTCGTTATAATCTAACTCACTCAGGAGTGAGTGACTAGCAGCGGCAGGGATCCAAAACCCAAAAGAGTGAGTGGCAGTCGTAAAAAGAGCGAGTTGGATTAGAACAACTAATTTCCAATGCAACTCATTTAGCAACTTCCACTCGTTTGATCCGCCCGGCCCCGAGCCGCACACAAACACACATACACACACACACACACAATAGGCATGATAATAGTACCGGTTTTCAGGAGATCACGCGCCGTATCTCGGCCCGATGATCTCGGCCGCTCGGTGGTTGTGTCAAGCGCGAAAAAAAAGCTGTTATTATATTTTGCGTCGGGAAGCTCGGAAAGCCCAAATCGCAGCGGCTGTCAGACGGCGGTCATAACACGCAATGTGAGCGCTTAATGAGTGGCTGCTGGGCCAACGATTTCAACCGTAAATTCCGTGCCGGGCCGTTTCGAAGAGGGTTGTACACGGCATCTCGACCTGCCCCTGTCGCTCTGCTTCCGTTCCGTTCCGCCCCGTTTCCACCGTACGGTTTGCACTCGAAACGCTCAACCACCTGTCCCGTGGTCATGCTGGATGGTTAATCAGCCAGTAGGTCAAACGGTGTACCGTGCGGCCGTGAGTGCGCAGATACTGCTCCAAGGTGGATGGGATTAGTGAACGCAGAGAAAACTTCCTAGTGGATGGCACTTCCAAGAGGGTGAACGTAGTTGGAACAATGTTAGATCTCTCGATGCGCATAAAACAATAGCGCAGATGAGCAACGCGGCTTTAAACAACGCCGTTGGATGTTGTGCTCGACTACATGGCGACAAGGTGTTTACACGTGCAACACCTTAACCTAACCTAGTTAGCAATAACGCGCATTGATAATATTATTATTATATTATTATTATTATAATATTATATTATGAAAATCCACCATTGGATTATTAACTCCCTTCTCCAAACTATGAAGTTATAGGGCAAACGGTATTAAAAGCTCGTTCTGACAAAAGTTCTGACCCCTACCCAGATGTTCAGCGCAGTGGAGCACGTGTTTCACGCATGTTTGGTACGGAGACGAAAGGAAAGTGCTAAATAACGACGTTGTTGGCACGCTGACGCTAATGCGTATCCCGAGCCTGCGACAGTGTGTCGGTCGCGCTGCGTAAAGTGAATAGTGGCCGCCATTCGTTCCAAACCGGGCCAGACCGGGCCCGGGAAGCGCTGCGACTGTGTAAAGTATGGGAGGCGAAGAACAGAGCAACAACAAAAAAATAACACAACAACAGTCTAATCACCATACAAACAAATAAATCAACTCCATTTCATCGGAGCCGTCGCCAGGGCGTCAAGCCCTGTACAGCGGGACGACCGGCACCCGCGTGTCGTGCGTGTCGGGTGAAAGTATACGCCGTGCACGCGGGTGAGGCACAACATTCCAGAAAGTGAAGCGTCATTGAGAAGCACGGGCAGCGGGCAGATCCAGAAAGCCCGGGCCGGATCATGCGCGATGCAATCGATTTGATCGGTCAAAACGAGGTATCCATTTCTCTCGCGCGGCAACGCTTAACCGGTTGTCTTGTCTCGGAAATGGGCAACCTGACGAATGTGGGCTAGTGCGCCCGGGGATGGTAGCATAAGTGCGGTGGCGACGCCTGCAAGCACCGTCGCTGCTCCAGCCCAACCCCGACCGAACCAGAAAAGAACAGCTCAAATTGATTCTCGACGCTTTATTTGCTTTCAGATCAACACATCGCACGCCGCAGCTGTCTCTCGCATTTGGCTCGTCGCACGTTCCTAACCAACCTGCTCCAGCCATGTGGAGCACGGGCAGGGGTCCTAGCCAGGTGTGGGCCCACCGGACTGTTCTCATCGCACTCTGCTTCCTGGTAAGTATCGCCCCATATCTGGCACCGCCTACAGGACACCATTGTATTCCGGGCAATTGAAAGTGGGTTGAAAAACGAAATCGCCGCCTGCTCATTTGCACAACCGTCAAACATAGCGCAGAACGTCGCTCATGGTTGCCGTGCACGCCGAACATTCTACCCAGCGGGCGCACTGGAAGCTGCCAACAATGAAGAAATAAATTAAAATTCCAACATCCCAATAATGATACGTGCGGCAGGCATTTCCGACTCCGCCGTCCTGCCGTTTCAAAAAACCCGACCACGTACCTGCTCTCCATTTCTTCACGGCATATCTTCGCACTCGCTCATGCCGCCGGCTCCAGTGCGTATGTCCAGACAGTCGAAGAATCGGCTGAGGCATCGAGCAAACAGTGCTGTCAGTAGCCGGCACGAAGTTCGGATTAAGAGTAAAGGAAAGGCAGCAATGGCTGTCCGGCAGGTCCGATCGGAAACGTATCTAGCTAAAGCCCACCGTCCAGGGCCTCGAAACGTGTGAGAGTGTGTTGGACGTTCATTCACTTTTCTCTCTTGCTCCACTTCTTCTGCGCTGCGCGCTGTGTTGGTGGCACAGGGTCGAACAAGTAAGTGAGATGCTGCTGGAAACGAAGCAATCGAATCCCATTAGTAATGAAAAATGAAAGTATAATTAAATCGGCGGCCTACAATAAATTTCCGTTCGGTGTGTGCGTGCGTGTGTGTTTGTGTACGGATGTGTGCAGGCGTGCTCAAGTTTGGAAGAACATTTTTACAGCTCCTGAGCGTTTGCGTTTGGCAGGCAGACCACTGGAGCAGACTCTCTCACTACGCCTGCTCGCCAGAGGGATGAGTTTGGATGCCATAAATTTACGCATGGAGGAACTGCCGGGAAAAGGGAACCATCCACTTGTTAATGACAGCGGCGCAACCTACTTTTTCCGTCTGGGCTCGTTCCTGGGGATGTTTTTTTTTCGGAACGTCCATCGAAAGCTATTCCCCGAAGTGCGCGTCCTCCGATCGTTCTCGGTTTTACACTCAATTTGTAGCAAATTTGTCTAATGGGGTTATATTTGGTTTGCGTTTCTGAACGGAACAACCCATCCGTCCCGTATAGTACCCGACCGCCCCCTCCAACAGTAGTTTTAATCTATCCAGCATCGTCAAAATTGCGTGGTCTGCGAAGTGAGGCGAAAAACAAATGTCGTATAGAAACCGGGTTTAGTGAACGTGTCGCACGACAATGGAATTTATCGGCCACCGGGTCCCCGGGCAGTGTCTGGTCGCGTCCGGTTTTGTTCTAGCGGGAAAACTAGTTTTCTCCTGGCACACATTCAACCCCAAACGAAGGGCAGTGAGCAATGGCAATGGGACGATCGAGGAGATGCTTGTTGCGCGTTTAATCTGCAAGCCGCACACGTTTCTACAGGCCCAGAAAGATGATCACTTGAGAGCTTCGGATGAGTACTCGTAGTACTTTTATGGCAGTGATGGGCAACCTATTTGTTGTTGAAGAGCCAGACAAACTTTTAATGACTATAAAATCCGAGTGAAGAACCATAGTTATGGTGTAAAATATTGCACAAAAATATTATGTCACCATTATGACTCTAACATTTACATTGGAGATAATTTGTTTTTAAGCGGATCTCAGTAAAGTTTGGATGCATACTAATTTTCCAAATTCCATTTTTATAGTTCTGAACATTGAACCGGTTCCAAAATCCAATTTGACTATCCTCCTCTTTTCTTTTTCGCTACCGATGCAAGACAAACCATTATGGCAAATATCAGATGTCCTGTCTTGAAGATAAGGAATGCTACTTTGTGAGTTGAAAGTGACAAGAGTTTTTTTATTTACCTCCCCAGTCTCTTAACATGACCAAACGTAAAATGTTTGGTCATGTTAACATGTTTTTAATGTACACTTGCTTTTCTGTTTTAATAATTCATTTCCGCATTTGTCCTTCCCAAAACTTGAAAAGTTATATCCGTTAGAGTAGTTCTATCCGATAATGCATAGGTTCCTAAAAAAACAGTTTATATTTCATTTATAAAGTCTTGTATAGATTTGGGAAACGTTTTTATCGAATGCCAACACTTCTTTCATTGTAGTTCTTCTGTTAAGTATTCTATCTATATTATTGAAACAGTTAATGTGTGGTTATTTGTATGACCATGAAAAAACCACATGATGAAGACCACCGTCTTAGGACTTTCTGGAACGGCTAACTCCTATTTTATAGGTTGTAGTAGACAGTTCTCTCTTCTCAATGCTTTATTGAAAATGTTTGTCAATCTGGAACGGTCCATTACACGACTAAAATGCTTAAAACGAACAAAAAATCACATCACTCTATCACCCTTTTCATACTCAACACACTTCTTCTAGGTACCACGAGTGAAATTCACACACTCACTGAAGAGCGCAATCGTAGAGCCTGTCGTCAACTAATAACGTTGTCCATGTTGTTCTGCTCTTCCAGATCCGATTAGCAGCACCGACGAACGAAATATGGCCAGTAGAACGTCCCGACGGTATGCCCTCGATAACTGCGCTGGAGGTCATGTGCGGGAAGGATCACATGGACGTGCATCTCTCCTTTTCGGCACCGTTCGAGGGGATCGTAAGCTCTAAAGGTGAGCCCGGCCCGGTTTCTTCTCCCACAGCCGAACACTAACCGCTTCCACTCCCGCCCAACAGGTCAGCACAGCGATCCGCGATGCATATATGTGCCACCGTCGACGGGCAAAACGTTCTTCACCTTCCGCATCTCGTACTCGCGCTGCGGCACGAAACCGGACCTGAACGGGCAGTTTTACGAAAACACCGTCGTCGTGCAGTACGACAAGGATCTGCTGGAGGTGTGGGACGAGGCCAAGCGGCTGCGCTGCGAGTGGTTCAACGACTACGAGAAGACTGCGTCGAAGCCACCGATGGTGATTGCCGACCTGGACGTGATACAGCTTGACTTCCGAGGTAGGTAGATTTACCCACTCCTAGCGTCAGCCCTTTTGATATACTATTTTGCCTGGAATGCGTGCGATGACCTGGCTTAGTGAACGTACAAGTTGAACCCTACAACAGTTTCGAAACAATATGATAGCCCTTTTTTATGACGTCTTAAAAGTAACAATACAAATGCGGAAAAAATAAAGATATTCTAGCTACCTTTTCCAACGATACACTGCGGGTCTAAAACAGGTATTATGGGAAATCAATTAAAAGGAAAATAGATTGGAATGAGTAAAGAGAAAACGATCAGAGAAATTCAAGAGTTACATGACACCAAAGACGTAAGCGGAAGGAAGCAAATCAATCGCAGATAAAGATAGCAATCGAAATGAGATTAGCAGAAATGAAATTGATTTACACGCACAAGTAACGACTCATTATGCCTATACTGGGTACGACGGTGTGGCAGATAAAAATGATCACGAGCACTATTGTTGCGGGAAGAGACGCTGCAGGAGATTAAGGATAAGCGATCACGAATCACAGTATTTCACAGAATTAGATCACCAATAAATGGGGCTTGCACGTACGTGAGTACGTCTGATTTCCATCGTGCCTAAGCCCAGTAATTAGGACGTTTGCGGAGCTCCATGGGGATCTCACAAACCTCTCATGGCATTCCTACTAAGTCAACGTTGAACTCTTCGATTATAGCAAAGAAAGAAGCTAAGAAAGGGCTGTAGGGAGCACAACCATTTCAACCATCGGAGAATTTAAATGTAAATATTGTAGACAATTAGTATAATTGAAGTCTCTACACAGAGACCCAATATGAAATATGACTCCAATATGAAATTTAGAAACCCGGCTACAATCCTGTATCATTCCAAGGACAGAACATATATGCAAGATTGAATATACATTTAGGGGATAGACGGGAGATAGGCTGAACATTTGTCTGAATACAAGGATAGACAGCTATCACAACAGCTGTCCCAAGATAGAATACAGGGAATACAAGATTAGACAACTGTTAGAAGACTGGAATTCTAACAGCTCCAAAGCCAGGAAACTTACTGTGGCGATATTTCAAAGTTTAGTTTCGAACCCTATAATAGCTCGCATAACACTCTTCTGCTTTTGCACTCTCCTTTGCTCAGGTGACAACGTGGACTGCTGGATGGAGATTCAGCAGGGCAAGGGCCCATGGGCACCGGCCGTGAGCGGTATTGTGCCACTCGGTTCCACCATGACGCTCGTGGTCGCAATCAACGATTTCCGCGGCGAGTTCGATATGCGCGTCAAGTCGTGCGTGGCGTCGGACGGTGCCGGCCACGTGATCAAGCTGTCGGACGAGTACGGTTGCGTGCTGCGCCCGAAGATGATTTCGCGCTTCCTGAAGGCGCGCGCCCCGGACGACAAGGCGTCGGTGATCACGTACGCGTTCTTCCACGCCTTCAAGTTCCCGGATGCGCTCAGCGTGCACATCAAGTGTAAGGTGGAGATCTGCCGGCACGGTTGCCTGGACCACTGTCAGCACAGCGGCGCGCCCACGGCAAGCGTGCTGCCCGGCACTGGCGGCGCGAAGCAGCACGATCTGCTCGAGCGCAAGGACACGCTGGTGAACCAGCACAGCAACGACATACTGGCGGGCGACTCGACCGAAGACCTGGACGCGGGCATGAACGGGCAGGACGTGTACTACGACGACATCATCCACACGGAGAAGCATCTCAACCAGTACAACAAACCGCTACCGAGCCAGCCGGCGGCAAAGAAGAAGGACGGCTACCTGCAGTACCACCATCACAACCGCGAGCCGATGGACGACATCGAGTCGCTGTTCCTGAGCGATCATTCCGCGCTGTCAGCCGACATGATAAAGAAGCCACCGGGGCCGCCGGGGCCACCGGGCGCCGGCCTGCCGGGCATGCCCGGCATGGGCATGGGCCTCGGTGCGGGCAAGTACCCGCCGCAGCCGCTGCAGCAGCAGCTGAGCCAGAAGCCGATGCCGGGCCCGGGCACGCCGATGGACGACGACAAGTTCCCGCACGGGCCGCGCCAGATGGACGCAGAGAAGCGGATGGGTCTGCCGGCGGTGGCCGGTCCCCGGGCGCTCAACCTCGACGCGGACGACGTCCAGAACCACAGCTACAACCAGGCCGGCGTGCGGTTGCGCCAGCGCCGGTCGGTGCGCGTGACGGACCGCCGGGCCCGGTCCGCCGACATCGGCGTGAGCGGCATCTACGAGGTGATCTCGGAGGCGGACCTGGCGTTCAACCCGGACAGCAAGCAGGAGGCGGTGACCGTGTTCCAGGGCAAGATCACCGAGGAGGTGGTGTACGGCATCTGCATGCCGGTGCCCGGGTTCAGCATCCTCTTCATACTGGTCATCTCCGCGACGATCATCTCCGCGCTGATTGCCGGCTCGCTGCTGTACAGATACCAGCTGCAGAAGGAAATGATCGCGAATCGGGCGTCGCAGGGCCACAACGCACCGATCAACTCGATCGCGACGTGGATGACGT
>KZ072025.1:104534-121386 GCA_002091845.1 Anopheles cracens | reverse complement strand
GGTCTCTCAGTCAGGATGGTCTTTGGATCTCTTAGACGAGCAAAAATGTATTAAGCTAAAACTCCCGCGCGTAAAAAAAAACACACACACACACTGATCGCGAACGAATCTTCCCTCCAGAGCAGAATAGACACCACCGCCTTTTTTTACCTGCGCCATCTCATCAAACGCTCATCGCGCCAATATCCGTCACTATTTCCGTTTGGTTTCCCTTGTTTCTCTCGGTCAGACCTTTCGTTACGAATCCACCACCTCTAGAGCTAGTGTTAGCATACGAAACTTAGCCTACCTTACACGCTAGAGATCAGTTTCGGAATTAGAACGAACGCTATATAGAACCAATGCCCGGTTGACGCCGGTTTTTGACGCTCGCCTAGCGTGCGCGATCGATTTTTCTCTTCTGTTGAGAGTGTTGTGTGTTTTTGTTTCGTTTTGTCTTATATTTTCCTTTCTTTCCTTATAGAAAACGATCAAATCTGACACCACCACATTACAAGCAATCATCCTAGAGTAATTGCCAATTTTCGAACCGTATGTTTAGCGTGCTTGCCTGAGGTTTTTCGTTGAGAATGTTTTCTCCTTTCCGTTTCCGTGTGACCATTACGCGTGCCATAGCGCGCTCCATAGTACGTTTCAAGGTGTGTTTGTGTGCGTGTGTGTTGTTATAGATTTAGTTTTTCAGTTCTAGTTTCTGATTGCGATCTGAGTATGATACGTTTCTGCCCGTGTACTTCTATCGCTCCATAGCTCCATAGAACTGCATACCGCTAGGGTTGCAAAGCGTGCGTGTTTTGTTTTCTTTCGTCTCGTACTAGTTTCTGGTTGCGATTTTGGTGAAGCAAATAAAACATGGTTGAATGAAATAGTTTTTTTTCGGATCTTTAAACAATTTTTCACATTTTTCTTGTAAATGGTGTGCAAAAGTTTTCAATTATGTAATGATCAGCCACGGTATGTTTGAGTGTACTTTAAAAGAGTTCTTTGAAAACATAGATTTGCTTATTTCTATAGTTTAAAAAAAAACACCACGCTACGATCCCCGCCACACTTCCGCGTCCCTTCGGATGATCCTTTCGCACGTCCCCGTATCAAGACCCCAACCCCTTCACTTCCGTTCTCCCCGTCCCCCACCACCTGCGCCATCTCATCAAACGCTCATCGCGCCAATATCCGTCACTATTTCCGTTTGGTTTCCCTTGTTTCTCTCGGTCAGACCTTTCGTTACGAATCCACCACCTCTAGAGCTAGTGTTAGCATACGAAACTTAGCCTACCTTACACGCTAGAGACCTCGTAGGCCTCGAGACCCGAGCAGTTTAGACCGGTTTGGCACGCAAGGCAACCGGACCACGCAATCTCTTTGCCGGGCACTCGGGGGACCTCTGGAGATATGCGTACGTGCAGCTCGCCATGCGTCGTCCGACTTTGCCCGCCCGACTTCACTTTCTGTCTCGCCCTTGGACACTTGCATTTTCCAACCGGTCCTGCCCGCGCTAGTTAGCTTCGCTATTTGGGGCCGGAGAAACGACGTCGACGACGGATGACACTTGGACCACACCGCACCGACACTGTAGTGCGAGCTTTCCTATATGTTGCGCCATCAGTAATGTGTCATCCATTTCACCGTACCACGAGTGCACATAACCAAAACCTAAAACCGCCTCCGCTGTGTTTCGTCTGCTTTAAGTTTTGTTTTTATTCCAGCTATATTGTTTTTTTCTCTCTCTTTTCTCGTTTTCTTTTATTTCAGGAGGTATGCGCTTTGTTATCATCCTTTGCCCTGCTCCTTAACGCTAACAAAGAGGAAGATTTCCAATATCCTATTCAAGCTATTATGGTGGGCGTAGTTTTTTCGGGTTTAACGCTATGTTGGCTACTAGCCTTCCAGAGTTCGCTTCACAAATTACTACATTCCGCATTCACCTGCGCTCTTAACCCAGCCAGTAGGCTGCGTACGTCTGGTGACACCCACACGATGATCTACACTCACGATGAGTCAAGTAACAAAATTCAAGTTCTACTAGCGGCAACACCTAGCTCGACAACATGTAGTGTGTTTTGTAGCCTCCCGAACTCCCCATCTTCAACGGCAGCCATGCTCTCTAGCCATTACGTCCATAACATCTTCAACCGTGCACCACCGCCATCGACGTTACGGCGTGCGTTACGATGCGCCTAAATTTATGCAATTCTCACTCACACCCCGTATAGATGTCACACCGTTTTGTAGTTGCGGCGCCCGGGCCTTGGGCTTTTGTAGGACGAACGGAAATAATATTATTTCTTCTTTACCCATCTACCCTCCGAACCAATCTCGTTCCAGGTGGCTGCTGTGGCTCTACCAAGAAGCGCACCATCGTCGGCGGCTGGGCCTGGGCCTGGTGGCTGGTGACCGACGTCCAGCGGCTGTCGCTGGAGGTGATGACGCTCAATCCGATGTGCGAAATGGTCGAAACGGCACAGGGCGTCCCGCTGACCGTGACCGGGGTGGCACAGTGCAAAATCATGAAGGTATTTATGACCGAACGCACTTGGGGTGTGCCCCCGGTCCTTCCGGTGCTTCGGTTGCGTCCATGTTGGATACGTTAATTTTTCCTTTTACTTTTAGTGTTGTACTTTCTGTAGTTAACGACAGTTTCGCAAATGAACCGGCTCCGACGCATTCTGTACGCCTCCGGTTACGGTTATCCTTAACCATGCGGCGCCTTTTCTTCTTTTTTTTAGTAGTACCCGTTTAGCCGTTGGTCCTGTAGGGCCTGCTGTGGAACGTTTGTGTTTTGTTGAATGTGTTCCTCGGTTCGCCACTAATATGACACTTGCATTCGAAACTGTAGCTGCCGTACTGTGAGAACTGTATCGAAGTAGCATGACATAATCAAGCGCGCCGCCATATAGGATGTCTTATGATCAGATCATGCAAACTTCGTGCGAGCAATCGTAATAATTAAAAGCTGTTTTACAATTTCCTTATTCTACTTCCTCAGCTTAGTAAAACTTATTCTTAGCTTCAATTGTTACCTTTCTCCTATTATTTGCGCTCCTACGGGTGGACTTTTCAACGTTTTTATTTGTGTCTGCATGATCAGTTGAGTAAGTGAGTACAGTTTGCGTAGTTGCGTACACTTTAGCTAGAACATGGGTGTTATCCCGCTCCCGTGTTATGCGTTTTGCAGCGCTATCATTTCTTCCGTTTTGTAACATGTATGCGATCCTCCAAATATCTACTACAGCACTACATCCTTAGAAAACCAAGAAAGTACGATCGGACGCAAATATGTCTAGCTAGCCTTGGGGAGGACGAGTATCCACTGTACCCACGGATTATATGATAACTTGTTTTTACCTTATCCTAGCAATTAAGATAATGTATCCTCTTATAGATAGCAATTCACTGTCTGGTTTTTATTTTAGATCAAGAAAGAAAATGTAAGTTTCTAGTTCATACTACCGTTCATTTGATGTGTACCACCCTCTTTAGCACCCGAGTGTAATCACCTTGTGTAGCCAAAAACCTGCCAATCTGAAGCCTTCCCCATGTGTGTGCGTGTGCCGCTAGTGTGCCGCTGACTGTAGCTCGATGTAATAGTGCTAATGCGTTCTTCACACCCCTCCCACACCCGGGCACTATCGTCGCTTAGTTAGCTGTTATTATTTTCCTTCACCTTCTGTAGTCTTCGTTGTAGTCGGGTGCTTTTGTGCTGCGCCATTAGCCGTGTTCCGGTCGTTCGATTAAGGATCGTTCTAAATTTGTATCCCTTTGAAAGAGAGCATATAGCTTTTCTTCCAGAAAGTCTTTTTGAAGAAGACATTAGCCAACCTTACGTTTAGTACAAGCCGTGCGTTGATCACGGAATGTGGTCGCTTGTAGTACTGTCTCTTGCTGCGCTGTATCCCTCATCGTGGGCCGTAACGCGTCCCGGCAAGTGTGAAACACTGCCGTCGGTAGAGGCGCCAACGAAAGGCTTCTCGCTGAGCGGCTCCATCTTGCAGCTTGTGCCCGATCGTGATCCCAGCAGTCCGTTCGTGGCATTCGCCAACCACACGCTGTACGGGTACTGTCTCAAACTACACCTGGAATGGCTACCGAACTACGTCAATCTGACGCTGGTGTGCGATTGCCCGGAAGGAGCCAACATGCCACCGCTTCCTCCCGACATCAGAGACGAACGCGACAACAACAACAACACCGCCTCGTATCCCTGGCCATCGGTTCAGCTAGTGTACGCGCTGCCGCACAAGTTCGCCCTCGTGTACGGTTGTCGCGATCACGGAAACGGCACCGTCTCCGAGGGACTCGTCGGGTTCGGACGGACGGTGCGAAATTTCGACGAATATCAGAGCACAGACAACAACAACACCGCCTCGTATCCCTGGCCATCGGTTCAGCTAGTGTACGCGCTGCCGCACAAGTTCGCCCTCGTGTACGGTTGTCGCGATCACGGAAACGGCACCGTCTCCGAGGGACTCGTCGGGTTCGGACGGACGGTGCGAAATTTCGACGAATATCAGAGCACACTGCATGCGTCGATCTTCAGACCGTTTTGGCCGCACCACAGGCGTCTGTTCGAGTGTACGCAACGCTTCACGATGAACTACAGCACGGCGCGCGGATGCAACTTTCGGCACGAGTTCTTCCTGAACCGAGGCCCCACCAAATCGGATCTCGCGCTGGCCGTCGTCGTTGGCGTCATGGCGACTGCCGTGCTAGTCAGCCTGTGTGTCAGATGTAGCTTGACGCACATGCGCATCTTCTGTACGCCTTAGCTATAGCCTCTAAGATACGTCTGTCCAATATCTGCTTTCCGGTCCTTCAGATTGTACTACGGCGCACGGTGTTGCCATGTAGAAGCCTGCAGTGTATGCTTGTGCTGTAGTAGCGTGTAGAATAATTTTTGCGTTTTACTTTTCACCGATAGTACGTACCGTATTTTAGTTTATTGCGTATTATTGCGTTATTTACGTTGTTTTTTCTCTCTCTTTTTAGCTTTTCTTCGTAGCAGTTGTTTGCTTCTGACAATAATCTAGCTTTTTTAAATGCCTTATTTCATATACATATGTATCTTATGATTTCTATATTTCCCTATATGTTTATTTTATATTTTTATAAGAAAAAGAAATGAAAAAGAAATTGACTTCCTTATTCAGTCGGTTATCATTCATCGTTACCCCACCACCCACCACGCTACGATCCCCGCCACACTTCCGCGTCCCTTCGGATGATCCTTTCGCACGTCCCCGTATCAAGACCCCAACCCCTCCACTTCCGTTCTCTCCGTCCCCCACTACCTGCGCCATCTCATCAAACGCTCATCGCGCCAATATCCGTCACTATTTCCGTTTGGCATTCTGTACGCCTCCGGTTACGGTTATCCTTAACCATGCGGCGCCTTTTCTTCTTTTTTTTAGTAGTACCCGTTTAGCCGTTGGTCCTGTAGGGCCTGCTGTGGAACGTTTGTGTTTTGTTGAATGTGTTCCTCGGTTCGCCACTAATATGACACTTGCATTCGAAACTGTAGCTGCCGTACTGTGAGAACTGTATCGAAGTAGCATGACATAATCAAGCGCGCCGCCATATAGGATGTCTTATGATCAGATCATGCAAACTTCGTGCGAGCAATCGTAATAATTAAAAGCTGTTTTACAATTTCCTTATTCTACTTCCTCAGCTTAGTAAAACTTATTCTTAGCTTCAATTGTTACCTTTCTCCTATTATTTGCGCTCCTACGGGTGGACTTTTCAACGTTTTTATTTGTGTCTGCATGATCAGTTGAGTAAGTGAGTACAGTTTGCGTAGTTGCGTACACTTTAGCTAGAACATGGGTGTTATCCCGCTCCCGTGTTATGCGTTTTGCAGCGCTATCATTTCTTCCGTTTTGTAACATGTATGCGATCCTCCAAATATCTACTACAGCACTACATCCTTAGAAAACCAAGAAAGTACGATCGGACGCAAATATGTCTAGCTAGCCTTGGGGAGGACGAGTATCCACTGTACCCACGGATTATATGATAACTTGTTTTTACCTTATCCTAGCAATTAAGATAATGTATCCTCTTATAGATAGCAATTCACTGTCTGGTTTTTATTTTAGATCAAGAAAGAAAATGTAAGTTTCTAGTTCATACTACCGTTCATTTGATGTGTACCACCCTCTTTAGCACCCGAGTGTAATCACCTTGTGTAGCCAAAAACCTGCCAATCTGAAGCCTTCCCCATGTGTGTGCGTGTGCCGCTAGTGTGCCGCTGACTGTAGCTCGATGTAATAGTGCTAATGCGTTCTTCACACCCCTCCCACACCCGGGCACTATCGTCGCTTAGTTAGCTGTTATTATTTTCCTTCACCTTCTGTAGTCTTCGTTGTAGTCGGGTGCTTTTGTGCTGCGCCATTAGCCGTGTTCCGGTCGTTCGATTAAGGATCGTTCTAAATTTGTATCCCTTTGAAAGAGAGCATATAGCTTTTCTTCCAGAAAGTCTTTTTGAAGAAGACATTAGCCAACCTTACGTTTAGTACAAGCCGTGCGTTGATCACGGAATGTGGTCGCTTGTAGTACTGTCTCTTGCTGCGCTGTATCCCTCATCGTGGGCCGTAACGCGTCCCGGCAAGTGTGAAACACTGCCGTCGGTAGAGGCGCCAACGAAAGGCTTCTCGCTGAGCGGCTCCATCTTGCAGCTTGTGCCCGATCGTGATCCCAGCAGTCCGTTCGTGGCATTCGCCAACCACACGCTGTACGGGTACTGTCTCAAACTACACCTGGAATGGCTACCGAACTACGTCAATCTGACGCTGGTGTGCGATTGCCCGGAAGGAGCCAACATGCCACCGCTTCCTCCCGACATCAGAGACGAACGCGACATTTGTGTCTGCATGATCAGTTGAGTAAGTGAGTACAGTTTGCGTAGTTGCGTACACTTTAGCTAGAACATGGGTGTTATCCCGCTCCCGTGTTATGCGTTTTGCAGCGCTATCATTTCTTCCGTTTTGTAACATGTATGCGATCCTCCAAATATCTACTACAGCACTACATCCTTAGAAAACCAAGAAAGTACGATCGGACGCAAATATGTCTAGCTAGCCTTGGGGAGGACGAGTATCCACTGTACCCACGGATTATATGATAACTTGTTTTTACCTTATCCTAGCAATTAAGATAATGTATCCTCTTATAGATAGCAATTCACTGTCTGGTTTTTATTTTAGATCAAGAAAGAAAATGTAAGTTTCTAGTTCATACTACCGTTCATTTGATGTGTACCACCCTCTTTAGCACCCGAGTGTAATCACCTTGTGTAGCCAAAAACCTGCCAATCTGAAGCCTTCCCCATGTGTGTGCGTGTGCCGCTAGTGTGCCGCTGACTGTAGCTCGATGTAATAGTGCTAATGCGTTCTTCACACCCCTCCCACACCCGGGCACTATCGTCGCTTAGTTAGCTGTTATTATTTTCCTTCACCTTCTGTAGTCTTCGTTGTAGTCGGGTGCTTTTGTGCTGCGCCATTAGCCGTGTTCCGGTCGTTCGATTAAGGATCGTTCTAAATTTGTATCCCTTTGAAAGAGAGCATATAGCTTTTCTTCCAGAAAGTCTTTTTGAAGAAGACATTAGCCAACCTTACGTTTAGTACAAGCCGTGCGTTGATCACGGAATGTGGTCGCTTGTAGTACTGTCTCTTGCTGCGCTGTATCCCTCATCGTGGGCCGTAACGCGTCCCGGCAAGTGTGAAACACTGCCGTCGGTAGAGGCGCCAACGAAAGGCTTCTCGCTGAGCGGCTCCATCTTGCAGCTTGTGCCTGATCGTGATCCCAGCAGTCTTCATATTATATAGAAATAGTGAATAGAAACAATCCCACCCCGTTTCAGTGAGCCAGCCGTGCCTCTTTTACGCTTATTCCTATCTTTCCGATCCTGTCTGTCTATGGTGAAAGGTTAATTGGACAATTGCGACTGATCTCAGGAGACTAATTTCTCAACCGCCGTATCCTTGCGGCAGCAGCGTGATGGTGGATCCCATCCGCTAGCCTCTAACACGCCATGCCGTGACGTGGCTGTTGAACGTTGAGCGATTTCATCTGTTTGGAACGATTCGTATCGTGGGAAGTGAAAATAGCTAAAAGAAGAAACGAAAACAACAAGCATCGTTAATGTCAATCGTATGACGTAGAAAGAAAGAAGCAAACACAGTACCGTTCAAAGCAAGAAAACAAAAACAATATTAGCTTGCACTCGTCTCCAGCACTGACGCCGTTGGGCAAGTACTAGATGAACCATCGAAAAATGACCATCGGCCATCATTGGGTAGCGTAAAGTCACGTCCGCACGGAGCCTGTGCAGCAAATGCATTAGTTGTGAAATTCTTGTTCCTTGCGGACTGCTACCGTTATGTTGAGTATGCGCATGCTGTATTGCAATGCGTTTCGATCGTTTGAAATTTTCTCTTTTCGAGAGCTTTAAAGAGAAAAAGATTAAAAAGGACATTTTGTTTTTTTTAATGACTACCGCACAAGTAGTACTGTATTAATATGAAATTGGATTCGATTAAAAACATAACGCAGCCAATTGTTTCTGTAACGTTTCTTCGTTTCCGTCCAGCCCCACGGAATCGCGTCTTTTAAGCACAACAACATACCCTTAAAAGGTATTGCTGATGCAACAATGTGTCCTCCGCGTGTAAGCGCCGGCATGCTATGGTTACTTCCAGTGAGTAGACGATGAAGCACAACTCGTCTCACTTTACCGGCTCACTGGCTCACAGTAGCGCTCACTATGCAGCGCATGCAGTGCAGGGGTTTCCTGGGAGTGTAATTTATATACGAGCAACATCTTGTTATTATAGTAATAAATATTAAATTTTGCTTTGCAAATTTATTAAAAGTGGCAGATTGAAAGCTAAATTGTTTACTCATTTGTATTAGTAAAAAAAATCATTCGTCCCCCAAAGTTGATATGTACTTTTTAGTATTATATGTAGCAATGGCTACTTTGTTAATCGTGCAGTGGTGGAAAAATGGATAAGACCACTAGACGATGAAAACTGTGCACGGGAGATCTTCCGCAGTATTACTAGCTAGTTCTTGCAAATATGCCCTTTTTGTACATAGCTTAAAGTTGCTTAAACATTACTTTTTGATACTGGTTAGACGTCGATAGTTAATGCAATGTAAAAAATGTAAACTATTAGATTAAAAAGATCTTTACATAAGATGTTCTTCAAGACATCAATTTTCCACAGTAATGAATAGTTGTGTTACTTATTATTAGTCTAGGTAAATCGGATACATTAAACCCGTAAGCAAAAGGATTGCTATACAAATTTAACATTAATCGAGTTCATCCTCAAGTCACTGAAACATGCAATATAATGAATGCCGATCGTTGGAAGCGTACCGTAACCGCTAACCCTGCAACACGCGCCAAACGATGCGTTTATGCCAAGTAGCCGCCAGTCGGACAGCTGACATCGCTTGCACGAACCAGACCCATACTTACGGTTGCCGCGAGCGCGTCGTCTCGCGTGTGATAAGTGAACCGGGGAAGCAGCCAGCTTCTGCCAAACGAAAACAAGTGCCGACCGACCTGACCTATCAAACCAACCGCTTTTGTTTACGCACTGCGACCCGTGCGTCATCGCGTGTTTTCCAAATCTGATTTTTTTCTCCCGGCCCGGATGAATCCGACTCCAGTGATAGTGAGCGGGTGTGGAAAAAAGTGTTTTTGAAGAACATGAAGGTGTGAATAATATGCAGATTAGCTGTAGAACCAACGTTGCAAAAGCGTGAACGTGCGCGATCGGTCGTGATCGTGTTTAAAGTGTGCTAAGATGAAAGTTGGACTTCATTTGTGGGGGGTATTTTACAGCCGAACGACTTTGAGCTGACATTAATAAAGTGCTACATTAACATGCGGGTGCTACTTCAAAACCGGACCACCTCGATTAGTAGCAAAGAAAGATCACCAAGGCCGCAACTAAGTGGTGCTGCTGCTACAAAACCAGCAATTGATTATGCACGATGTAACCTATCGCAAGCAAATTCATAATCGTTTAATACCAGTTTTTGCCGCCTAGCCACCACTGCAGTGCACTGCAATATGTCACAAGGAGCGCTGGGAAGACTCTACTTTGTCTCTGCTCCACGCACGCAAACTACGTCCCTGCCACGTCTTGCCTTGCGCGCTCGTTGTTGCAGTGTAGTGCTTTCCCAAGCGTTAGTTCCATTTCCCGGGCCCGTTGCATCGTGCCCATCAAAGTCAACAGTCGTACCGGGCGGCCAAGTCACGTTGGAATATCTATTTCCAACCCAGCAAATGACGGGTTTATCGATTTTTTGCACATGGCTCGCCGGGGTATTTTGGCGTTGCCAGACCTCCTGTTGAATGCTAGCCTTGAGCACGGTTCTGACAGCAAACAAATGAAACGGCGATACAGTCTTCAGTACGGCTCCCATCTGATTGTTTGATTGTCATACAGATACTAGTCTTAGCTCACCGCCGACGAGTACCATCAAGAGGCGCGCACTGATAAGACTAGCGACAAATCTTGCAGCAGAATCGCTAACCATCTGCAGGGGTTTTTTTTCAACGGCGGCCAGTTGTTGAAAGGGTGTTATCGGGCGATAAGGCAAACCCAGCGGGCATTTCTTGTCCGCTCTTGCCTCGCTTACCAAGAACACTCGATAGTAATCTACACTGAGGTGTTCCGATTCCGATGCAGTATTATTCTGCTCGTGAAGTCCTTCTTTGCGCTGCCTGTAGATTAGCGTCTTTATTGCCTTTCCCATCAATCGAACTACCTTCCGTGTTGAAGATAAGCGCCCGAGCTCGACCATTTCCGTGATTCGATTACGCTTCCGCGTATGGAGCGCAAACTAGTGCCGCACATTACAAAGGTGTATTTCTTGCCCTACGGGTGCTCCGTTGTTTGCCACCGGTATGGCTGCCCATTCTGCGCAATCGATACTCGCGGTTCATCGCGATCTTGAAGGCTACTGACGACGGTGTCGCGCGGGCTCGGAATAGTGGAGTGCAGTTTGCGTACAGTTCCGTTACGAAGCAGTTGTGGACGTTACCTTCACCAATCTTTTAGCGAGTTCGATTCGAGTACTGCGAGTTGGATTCGATGTTTGTGCGCGCGCTGAGTTTGACCTCTTCGTGCCTCTTGGTGGTGTACCCCGCAGGTTTCTACACACGGCAGCTGCTGTTGAATGATGATAGTTTGGAAAATACGCATTTCCTCCAGTGAGCGATAAGACGCGTAGAGTTGAGTGCAAAATAAAAACAAACACATCAAACCCAACAAAGTAAAAAAAAACACAACAACATCCGCTTCGCGAATCCGTCGCACCAGTTGGCGGGTGCATTTCAACCTCAGTGTGTGTGGTGAATCCCTTGTGTGCCATTTGAACACTTTTGCCCACCCGAGTGAGTGTCCCACGGCTGCCGCTAGCGCTGCCACTTCCAGCACCCCAATGGGATTCGTTTGGATGGGCATGCTGCAGCTGGGCATGGTCTTTGGCGCCACGTACGGTATCATCAAGAGGTAATAAAAAAACAGAGTATGTGTGTGAGTGCGTGTTTGTGTGTGTCCTGAGACGGGACCCGGCTGCTACGACCATAACTACTTTGTTGTCCAATCCGAGTGGAGGTGATTTGGATTTACGTGCCGTTTTTGTTGTTCTGCAATAGAGTCATTTCTCTCTCCCGGTTGTGGCGATTCTATGAAATGATTTTTTTTTTACTTTTAATTCCCCGATTACATCTTGAAATGTTCGGAAGCGAAAAGGAATGGAGGGGTAGTAAAATAAATTCCCCCTCAATTACGAGTGCCCTGCGAGGCTCCAGGTCTAGCCGGAGCACTATTCATTATGTACCGCCAGCGTACCGTGACCGTTGATGGAGGTGACGATCAGTCAAGTTCATATTAATTGAGGGCAATCGTGGTCGCACACGGTGCAGGAACACCGTTTGCCTTGATCACTGATTTCAATATCACTTAAGAGATTAAAATCGGACAGGATGCGGTTTTTTATGTTATTTTTGATGCAAGTTTTATAGCAAGTTTTAGTGCCTGTCTAAGTAACGATGATTGATTGTGGATACTTTGACATCTGCATATAATTTTACATGTTACATGATTTATGTTCGGGTAATCCGAAACGGAGATAAAGATGCGATTAATATTTTTACTGCAACTAAATAATGTAAGCGGTAATAACATTTGGCCGAGAAGATACATAAGATGTGAACATGTGATTAGATGTAGAAATTGTACTCGTTTCGAGGTATAGACAAGTTAGGACAATTTAAGGTCTTTTGAACATAACGATGTATAAGAATTGTATGTAAGTAATATACAACATCCTGCATCTTTATAGCAAACATCGAAACCAGTTACGCCTATTTTTTATATTTAGCAGTATGACGGTTGTAGAGGCCGTATTGTCAAAGCCTAAGTGCCCTGACTGACATTTATGTTCTCATTGCATTTCCTCCCTGACAGCGTAGCTTATTAGTTTGCTTCAACTGGTAATGGGTCTTTAGTTTTTAGGTTATCTGTTATATTTACTTATTATTGATCGTTGTTTCATAACGCTGTGTATTGCGTTTATTCTACAGTTTTATTATTTGTGCGTGTGTGTGTGTTTTTTTTTCTGTTCTATAAGACTCGATACGTCCAGTGCGCAATTCGTTTTTTGTTTTGTTGTTTTTCGGAAAATGGTTACACTTAGGCTTATGTTATGCCGTTTACGTTTATAGTACGATACGTTCCCAGGAAGTTTTCACTACCGAGTCACAAACGAAACCCTCTGGTACACACGAATAACTAGTCCAGAATAACAGTTCTCCGTTCCAATAGGTTTGTCCTGTTTCCTCCTTTCATCACAATCTCTTTTTTATCAATGAATGTTTGACGAAATGAAAAAAAACTACAAAAACACCAAAACGAAAACTAACTCCTCCTCTTGGAATCGGGTTGATTTGCGGAGATGTTGCGAAAAATCTTTAAATTGTATCGACCGAAACCGACGCCAGCGGTTCGTAGCGAAACGGAATGCCAAGCGCGCGAACGAAAATTTGCGAACCCGTACGATACCTACTCCCACGGTTAGGCATTTTCACACTGAGATGCTTTAGAAGAAAAACAAATTCCGAGCGTGTTAAACGTGTTGAGTGCGGATTTTTATAAGTTCACTTTGACTATGTTTGGAAACCCTTTCTAGGTTGGCACTTTTAGGAGAAATTATTTTTATTTCCTAGCTATATTGAAACCGTTCACTACACCTGCTAGTAAAGGTCACTAAATTGATATTTCAAAACAAACACAGAGCAACTTCGGAAACGATGCATGAAGGAAGAATGTGTAAGCAAACTTGGATGTTTGTCGCGTGTATTGTTGGATTAGTTTTCCTTCCGCGTGTCACGACAATAGCAAATTGGCTATTTTTGTTCGACGAACCGTTCCTTTTTCCTTGCTACCCGCTATCTCTTGTAAAGTCCTACTTGTAAAGTGTCCCCGACCAGCCATTGCCTGCGAAACCTCGGTTGCTTCATAATGTACCAGTGTAACGAAATAAGTAGCGGCAAAACGTATATTTACTAGCGAAAGTCCGTAGCGAACGCAGAAAAGGAACCTCTCCCAACACACCAACCAACACAACACTTTGGAGTAAAGTACACACGAACCGATACGCGGCGCGAAACACTACACCCACATCTGTACAAAATCCATACGATATCGCAATGCAAAGGTAGCGAAACGAAACTACAACTAACACGATAACATTCCTGACATTGAATATTCGACTAACTGGTTCGCAATTTCGCTAATGTTTTGGTTTCGGATTTTTCACTAATCCCTTTTACTTTCCCCTGTCACAAGCACTGTGTGGATTCGTTTTCTCCGTTACATCATCTTCAGACTACCCTCCTTTTCTATCATGTTACCGTCTATTTTGGTTTTGTTTTTCGTCTCCTTTGTGAGTGTGTGTATGTATGCTGTTCGCTACGAGTTCAGTTTGCATCCTTTTCCTGTGTGTTTTGCTCTTTTGTTGACTTGTTTTACCGTTTTGTGTGTTTGCGCTTCAGCAGATTCCACTACCATCAATAATCTCGTCTTATATAAGGAGTATAAAAAATATACACGTTTTCTGACTTCTGTGTAATTGTTACTTTGTTACTTCTGTTTTGCTCTTCTACCTCTGTTACTGTCATCTTGCAAGTGCACCTCACCGTGCGTGTTGTGTCTTTGTTTTCCGTTACGCCCGCTAGAACGTTTTCTCTCTCTCTCTTGCTACTCTACGGTTGCTACGTTTTGTGTTTCTGCGTTCTTACGCGTTCTGTACGTTCGGCTATGATTTGTTGGTTCCACTAGGTCTTGATCGCCAGTTTCGTGAACCTCGAGTCTAGTTGGAATGAAAGTGAACCGAAACGAGATCGGATGGGACGGGGACGCGCCACGTGCGCTACGACATTTCTACGATTCTTCCCTCCCCCGCACTGTCTACCAGCGAACACACGGCGGTGTTTCGGTGCGACAATTTCGTTTACAGCTAGGAATCTTACGAAGCGCGCTAGATTTGTTACTTTGAAGTGGGTGGAAGAAGAAAAAGGTTTTTTTTTGTTTTGTTTAATATTTTACATTGTCAAGATCGAGGTTTGTTTATATATATAGTTTTTTTTTGTTGTTGTTATCGTGTTAGTTGTAGTTTCGTTTCGCTACCTTTGCATTGCGATATCGTATGGATTTTGTACAGATGTGGGTGTAGTGTTTCGCGCCGCGTATCGGTTCGTGTGTACTTTACTCCAAAGTGTTGTGTTGGTTGGTGTGTTGGGAGAGGTTCCTTTTCTGCGTTCGCTACGGACTTTCGCTAGTAAATATACGTTTTGCCGCTACTTATTTCGTTACACTGGTACATTATGAAGCAACCGAGGTTTCGCAGGCAATGGCTGGTCGGGGACACTTTACAAGTAGGACTTTACAAGAGATAGCGGGTAGCAAGGAAAAAGGAACGGTTCGTCGAACAAAAATAGCCAATTTGCTATTGTCGTGACACGCGGAAGGAAAACTAATCCAACAATACACGCGACAAACATCCAAGTTTGCTTACACATTCTTCCTTCATGCATCGTTTCCGAAGTTGCTCTGTGTTTGTTTTGAAATATCAATTTAGTGACCTTTACTAGCAGGTGTAGTGAACGGTTTCAATATAGCTAGGAAATAAAAATAATTTCTCCTAAAAGTGCCAACCTAGAAAGGGTTTCCAAACATAGTCAAAGTGAACTTATAAAAATCCGCACTCAACACGTTTAACACGCTCGGAATTTGTTTTTCTTCTAAAGCATCTCAGTGTGAAAATGCCTAACCGTGGGAGTAGGTATCGTACGGGTTCGCAAATTTTCGTTCGCGCGCTTGGCATTCCGTTTCGCTACGAACCGCTGGCGTCGGTTTCGGTCGATACAATTTAAAGATTTTTCGCAACATCTCCGCAAATCAACCCGATTCCAAGAGGAGGAGTTAGTTTTCGTTTTGGTGTTTTTGTAGTTTTTTTTCATTTCGTCAAACATTCATTGATAAAAAAGAGATTGTGATGAAAGGAGGAAACAGGACAAACCTATTGGAACGGAGAACTGTTATTCTGGACTAGTTATTCGTGTGTACCAGAGGGTTTCGTTTGTGACTCGGTAGTGAAAACTTCCTGGGAACGTATCGTACTATAAACGTAAACGGCATAACATAAGCCTAAGTGTAACCATTTTCCGAAAAACAACAAAACAAAAAACGAATTGCGCACTGGACGTATCGAGTCTTATAGAACAGAAAAAAAAACACACACACACGCACAAATAATAAAACTGTAGAATAAACGCAATACACAGCGTTATGAAACAACGATCAATAATAAGTAAATATAACAGATAACCTAAAAACTAAAGACCCATTACCAGTTGAAGCAAACTAATAAGCTACGCTGTGCAGCAATAGAAGCGAAGTAAATAAGGTGTTTGTAAATATCATTGCAATATCGTTCGATTTGGCTTCACCACGCCCTCCCCTTCACTGGTCGATTTAGAAAATGGCAGCGAAAAACAAGTCAAAACCGTGTGGGTGTTTTCCACCCAGAGTCCTGACTCCGGATCGTTCGTTGCGGAGGATGCGGTTGCGTGTTCGTTCGTTCGTCTGGATCGTCATCCGTAGAGTGTATGGCTTCGCTCACGGCGAAGCTAGTCCCTCCCCGACTAGGGCTGATTATGATTTCGCGCCGGGAATCTTGCCCAGCACCTTGGACAAATCGACCCCGGTGAGGGCGTTGATGGCTGGAGGCAGCTGGCCAACGAGACGTGCAACGTCGCCCGTCGTTTGATCGTTGCCACCGATCAGTACGATCTCCTCCGTCTTCGCCAGCGGGGCCGCAACTTCCGCAGCGATCTAGGGGGACAGAGCGGAAAACAGCAGGGTATTAGCATGGCTTTTCCTAACTTCGCTTCTTCGCGTAGGTGTGTACCTTCGGCAGTGATTCAAGCACGATGTTCATGATGGCCGCATCGCCGTACATCTTGTACACGTTCGCCTTCATGCGCATCCGCTCCGCTTCCGCCTTGCCGACCTGCTCGATGGCGTACGCCTCGGCCGTACCGATCTTCTTGATCCGCTCCGCCTCGGCCCGCGCATTCTCCACCGTCTGCGTGCGCTTGCCCTCGGCGATCGTCTGCACGCGGTAGCTTTCGGCCTCGGCCGGCAGCTTCACGGTGGCGGACAGCTCGCAGTCCTTCCGGTTGATCTCCTGCGTTTCGATCTCGATCTGCTTGCGGCGCTCGACGATGTCGATCTGGATTTCCTCGTTACGGATGCGCTGGCGGATCTTG
>KZ072025.1:82245-104524 GCA_002091845.1 Anopheles cracens | reverse complement strand
TGGCAGCGAGGGTGGTGGTCCAAGCACGGGTCTTACCGCAGTGTTGATTTCCTGATCGAAGTTGGCCTTCTGCAGCTTGTACATGCGCGCGTTGTCCTCGATCTTGGTGTCGGTTGAGTACTTCACGTCCATTGCGCTCTTCTCGCACTCGGCCTCCCGGATGCCGGCGTCCCGGTTCGCCTCGGCCACGCCCGCATCGTTGTAACCATTTTCCGAAAAACAACAAAACAAAAAACGAATTGCGCACTGGACGTATCGAGTCTTATAGAACAGAAAAAAAACACACACACACGCACAAATAATAAAACTGTAGAATAAACGCAATACACAGCGTTATGAAACAATGATCAATAATAAGTAAATATAACAGATAACCTAAAAACTAAAGACCCATTACCAGTTGAAGCAAACTAATAAGCTACGCTGAAGTGTGAAAGGAGTGGCAGCGAGGGTGGTGGTCCAAGCACGGGTCTTACCGCAGTGTTGATTTCCTGATCGAAGTTGGCCTTCTGCAGCTTGTACATGCGCGCGTTGTCCTCGATCTTGGTGTCGGTTGAGTACTTCACGTCCATTGCGCTCTTCTCGCACTCGGCCTCCCGGATGCCGGCGTCCCGGTTCGCCTCGGCCACGCCCGCATCGGCATCGCGCTTCACGCTGGCCGTCTGTGCCTTACCGAGCGACTGCAGGTACTGGACATCGTCGTACACGTCCTTGATCGTGAAGGACAAAATTTCGATGCCCATCCGGCCGACGTCAGGGGCCGCGACCTCGCGCACCAGTGCCGCGAACTGGTCGCGGTCTTTGTACACCTCCTCGACTGTAAGCGTTCCTGTAATGGCGTACACGTTCGCAGAGGAACATCGTTGCGTTAGTCAACCGAATGAGATTTATGCACTTATTGTAGAAATAAACATCCCAACCGTTTGTCAAGCTGCGCGAAGATACCTGGATCTATCAACTACAGCAAAATATACTGAGATTGGAGCAGAAACCTAGTCTAACATCAAGACTGGGATTTCAATAAAGAATTCGAGATAGCGACTACAGAATCAAGACATAGTCACGTCCGTGGAGTTCACTTGCGCTCGCAATTCACTAGCGAAGTCTTGTAACTGTGTCTATATTGGCTCAACATCAAACATGTATTTTGTTCGAAACTAATAGGCTTAAGTCCAACCGAGCAGACCCGGCTTAAGGTCAAATGACAGGGAGGAAATGCAATGAGAACATACATGTCAGTCAGGGCACTTAGGCTTTGACAATACGGCCTCTACAACCGTCATACTGCTAAATATAAAAAAATAGGCGTAACTGGTTTCGATGTTTGCTATAAAGATGCAGGATGTTGTATATTACTTACATACAATTCTTATACATCGTTATGTTCAAAAGACCTTAAATTGTCCTAACTTGTCTATACCTCGAAACGAGTACAATCTCTACATCTAATCACATGTTCACATCTTATGTATCTTCTCGGCCAAATGTTATTACCACTTACATTATTTAGTTGCAGTAAAACTATTAATCGCATCTTTATCTCCGTTTCGGATTACCCGAACATAAATCATGTAACATGTAAAATTATATGCAGATGTCAAAGTATCCACAATCAATCATCGTTACTTAGACAGGCACTAAAACTTGCTACAAAACTTGCATAAAAAATAACATAAAAAACCGCTTCCTGTCCGATTTTAATCTCTTAAGTGATATTGAAATCAGTGATCAAGGCAAACGGTGTTCCTGCACCGGGAGCGACCACGATTGCCCTTAATTAATATGAACTTGACTGATCGTCACCTCCATCAACGGTCACGGTACGCTGGCGGTACATAATGAATAGTGCTCCGGCTAGACCTGGAGCCTCGCAGGGCACTCGTAATTGAGGGGGAATTTATTTTATTACCCCTCCATTCCTTTTTGCCTCCGATCATTTCAAGATGTAATCGGGGAATTAAAAGTAAAAAAAAATCATTTCTCAGAATCGCCACAACCGGGACAGAGAAATGACTCTGTTGCAGAACAACAAAAACGACACGTAAATCCAAATCACCTCCACTCGGATTGGACAACAAAGTAGTTATGGTCGTAGCAGCTCAGAACACACAGAAACACGCACTCACACACATACTCTGTTTTTCTTATTACCTCTTGATGATACCGTACGTGGCGCCAAAGACCATGCCCAGCTGCAGCATGCCCATCCAAACGAATCCCATTGGGGTACTGGAAGCAGCAGCGCTAGCGGCAGCCGTGGGACACTCACTCGGGTGGGCAAAAGTGTTCAAATGGCACACAAGGGATTCACCACACACACTGAGGTTGAAATGCACCCGCCAACTGGTGCGACGGATTCGCAAAACGGATGTTGTTGTGTTTTTTTACTTTGTTGGGTTTGATATGTTTGTTTTTATTTTGCACTCAACTCTACGCGTCTTATCGCTCACTGGAGGAAATGCGTATTTTCCAAACTATCATCATTCAACAGCAGCTGCCGTGTGTAGAAACCTGCAGGGTACACCACCAAGAGGCACGAAGGGGTCAAACTCGTCGCGCGCACAAACATCGAATCCAACTCGCAGTACTCGAATCGAACTCGCTAAAAAATTGGTGAAGGTAACGTCCACAACTGCACCGTAACGGAACCGTACGCAAACTGCACTCCACTATTCCGAGCCCGCGCGACACCGTCGTCAGTAACCTTCAAGATCGCGATGAACCGCGAGTATCGATTGCGCAGAATGGGCAGCCATACCGGTGGCAAACAACGGGGCACACGTAGGGCAAGAAAAACACCGTTGTAATGTGCGGCACTAGTTTGCGCTCCATACGCGGAAGCGTAATCGAATCACGGAAATGGTCGAGCTCGGGCGCTTATCTTTGTAATGTGCGGCACTAGTTTGCGCTCCATACGCGGAAGCGTAATCGAATCACGGAAATGGTCGAGCTCGGGCGCTTATCTTCGACACGGAAGGTAGTTCGATTGATGGGAAAGGCAATAAAGACGCTAATCTACAGGCAGCGCAAAGAAGGACTTCACGAGCAGAATAATACTGCATCGGAATCGGAACACCTCAGTGTAGATTACTATCGAGTGTTCTTGGTAAGCGAGGCAAGAGCGGACAAGAAATGCCCGCTGGGTTTGCCTTATCGCCCGATAACACCCTTTCAACAACTGGCCGCCGTTGAAAAAAAACCCCTGCAGATGGTTAGCGATTCTGCTGCAAGATTTGTCGCTAGTCTTATCAGTGCGCGCCTCTTGATGGTACTCGTCGGCGGTGAGCTAAGACTAGTATCTGTATGACAATCAAACAATCAGATGGGAGCCGTACTGAAGACTGTATCGCCGTTTCATTTGTTTGCTGTCAGAACCGTGCTCAAGGCTAGCATTCAACAGGAGGTCTGGCAACGCCAAAATACCCCGGCGAGCCATGTGCAAAAAATCGATAAACCCGTCATTTGCTGGGTTGGAAATAGATATTCCAACGTGACTTGGCCGCCCGGTACGACTGTTGACTTTGATGGGCACGATGCAACGGGCCCGGGAAATGGAACTAACGCTTGGGAAAGCACTACACTGCAACAACGAGCGCGCAAGGCAAGACGTGGCAGGGACGTAGTTTGCGTGCGTGGAGCAGAGACAAAGTAGAGTCTTCCCAGCGCTCCTTGTGACATATTGCAGTGCACTGCAGTGGTGGCTAGGCGGCAAAAACTGGTATTAAACGATTATGAATTTGCTTGCGATAGGTTACATCGTGCATAATCAATTGCTGGTTTTGTAGCAGCAGCACCACTTAGTTGCGGCCTTGGTGATCTTTCTTTGCTACTAATCGAGGTGGTCCGGTTTTGAAGTAGCACCCGCATGTTCAGCACCACTTAGTTGCGGCCTTGGTGATCTTTCTTTGCTACTAATCGAGGTGGTCCGGTTTTGAAGTAGCACCCGCATGTGAATGTAGCACTTTATTAATGTCTGCTCAAAGTCGTTCGGCTGTAAAATACCCCCCACAAATGAAGTCCAACTTTCATCTTAGCACACTTTAAACACGATCACGACCGATCGCGCACGTTCACGCTTTTGCAACGTTGGTTCTACAGCTAATCTGCATATTATTCACACCTTCATGTTCTTCAAAAACACTTTTTTCCACACCCGCTCACTATCACTGGAGTCGGATTCATCCGGGCCGGGAGAAAAAAATCAGATTTGGAAAACACGCGATGACGCACGGGTCGCAGTGCGTAAACAAAAGCGGTTGGTTTGATAGGTCAGGTCGGTCGGCACTTGTTTTCGTTTGGCAGAAGCTGGCTGCTTCCCCGGTTCACTTATCACACGCGAGACGACGCGCTCGCGGCAACCGTAAGTATGGGTCTGGTTCGTGCAAGCGATGTCAGCTGTCCGACTGGCGGCTACTTGGCATAAACGCATCGTTTGGCGCGTGTTGCAGGGTTAGCGGTTACGGTACGCTTCCAACGATCGGCATTCATTATATTGCATGTTTCAGTGACTTGAGGATGAACTCGATTAATGTTAAATTTGTATAGCAATCCTTTTGCTTACGGGTTTAATGTATCCGATTTACCTAGACTAATAATAAGTAACACAACTATTTCTTGTATTACTGAGTCATTACTATGGAAAATTGATGTCTTGAAGAACATTTTATGTAAAGATCTTTTTAAGCTAATAGTTTTCAGTTTTTACATTGCATTAACTATCGACGTGTAACCAGTATTAAAAAGTGTTGCTTAAGCAACTTTAAGCTATATACAAAAAGGGCATATTTGCAAGAACTAGCTAGTAATACTGCGGAATATCTCCCGTGCACAGTTTTCATCGTCTAGTGGTCTTATCCATTTTTCCACCACTGCACGATTAACAACGTAGCCATTGCTACATATAATACTAAAAAGTACATATCAACTTTGGGGGACGAATGATTTTTTTTACTAATACAAATGAGTAAACAATTTAGCTTTCAATCTGCCACTTTTAATAAATTTGCAAAGCAAAATTTAATATTTATTACTATAATAACAAGATGTTGCTCGTATATAAATTACACTCCCAGGAAACCCCTGCACTGCATGCGCTGCATAGTGAGCGCTACTGTGAGCCAGTGAGCCGGTAAAGTGAGACGAGTTGTGCTTCATCGTCTACTCACTGGAAGTAACCATAGCATGCCGGCGCTTACACGCGGAGGACACATTGTTGCATCAGCAATACCTTTTAAGGGTATGTTATTGTGCTTAAAAGACGCGATTCCGTGGGGCTGGACGGAAACGAAGAAACGTTACAGAAACAATTGGCTGCGTTATGTTTTTAATCGAATCCAATTTCATATTAATACAGTACTACTTGTGCGGTAGTCATTAAAAAAAAAACAAAATGTCTTTTTTAATCTTTTTCTCTTTAAAGCTCTCGAAAAGAGAAAATTTCAAACAATCGAAACGTATTGCAATACAGCATGCGCGTACGCAACATAACGGTAGCAGTCCTTAAGGAAGAAGTATTTCACAACTAATGCATTTGCTGCACAGGCTCCGTACGGACGTGACTTTACGCTACCCAATGATGGCCGATGGTCATTTTTCGATGGTTCATCTAGTACTTGCCCAACGGCGTCAGTGCTGGAGACGAGTGCAAGCTAATATTGTTTTTGTTTTCTTGCTTTGAACGGTACTGTGTTTGCTTCTTTCTTTCTACGTCATACGATTGACATTAACGATGCTTGTTGTTTTCGTTTCTTCTTTTGGGTATTTTCACTTCCCACGATACGAATCGTTCCAAACAGATGAAATCGCTCAACGTTCAACAGCCACGTCACGGCATGGCGTGTTAGAGGCTAGCGGATGGGATCCACCATCACGCTGCTGCCGCAAGGATACGGCGGTTGAGAAATTAGTCTCCAGAGATCAGTCGCAATTGTCCAATTAACCTTTCGCCACAGACAGACAGGACGTAAAAGAGGCACGGCTGGCTCACCGAAACGGGGTGGGATTGTTTCTATTCACTATTTCTATATAATATGAAGAAACGCAGGAGGATGCTGTTAAGCTCGTTTAAGTCGATTTTCGAAAATTGAATATTCATTAAATAATTGAGATGCTACAAACGATACAAAAAGCAGAAAGCCGAGATTGATGACAAAAAAAAGTCGAAATATCTTCTAACTACTCCACAAGGTTCCCATGTCAATTCGATCCTTCACTTACCAGCGCGCTTGGCAACGTTTCCCTCCTCCCGCAAATAAGTCTAGGTAGACATATTTGCGTCCGATCGTACTTTCTTGGTTTTCTAAGGATGTAGTGCTGTAGTAGATATTTGGAGGATCGCATACATGTTACAAAACGGAAGAAATGATAGCGCTGCAAAACGCATAACACGGGAGCGGGATAACACCCATGTTCTAGCTAAAGTGTACGCAACTACGCAAACTGTACTCACTTACTCAACTGATCATGCAGACACAAATAAAAACGTTGAAAAGTCCACCCGTAGGAGCGCAAATAATAGGAGAAAGGTAACAATTGAAGCTAAGAATAAGTTTTACTAAGCTGAGGAAGTAGAATAAGGAAATTGTAAAACAGCTTTTAATTATTACGATTGCTCGCACGAAGTTTGCATGATCTGATCATAAGACATCCTATATGGCGGCGCGCTTGATTATGTCATGCTACTTCGATACAGTTCTCACAGTACGGCAGCTACAGTTTCGAATGCAAGTGTCATATTAGTGGCGAACCGAGGAACACATTCAACAAAACACAAACGTTCCACAGCAGGCCCTACAGGACCAACGGCTAAACGGGTACTACTAAAAAAAAAAGAAGAAAAGGCGCCGCATGGTTAAGGATAACCGTAACCGGAGGCGTACAGAATGCGTCGGAGCCGGTTCATTTGCGAAACTGTCGTTAACTACAGAAAGTACAACACTAAAAGTAAAAGGAAAAATTAACGTATCCAACATGGACCAACCGAAGCACCGGAAGGACCGGGGGCACACCCCAAGTGCGTTCGGTCATAAATACCTTCATGATTTTGCACTGTGCCACCCCGGTCACGGTCAGCGGGACGCCCTGTGCCGTTTCGACCATTTCGCACATCGGATTGAGCGTCATCACCTCCAGCGACAGCCGCTGGACGTCGGTCACCAGCCACCAGGCCCAGGCCCAGCCGCCGACGATGGTGCGCTTCTTGGTAGAGCCACAGCAGCCACCTGGAACGAGATTGGTTCGGAGGGTAGATGGGTAAAGAAGAAATGCCTACGAGGAAAACTGGCAAGATTTTTCTCCTGTTGAGTCCCCGGCTCCAGTCAACGAACGCACCATTTGGCAGCGATGAACGGAGTGCGCAGCGTAAACCAACGGACCGTAACATTGACATTGGACGATGAGATTTATGATTTTTGTTTTGCTCCCAAACCCGTCTCCGTGAGTTGATTCGCAAAGCGGAAGCGGTGCTTTGCCTTACTTTTACGCGGCCCGTTATGTCCGAGGTTTTGACCGAGGATCGGAGAGGATGGTATTAGCAACTGTGGACGTTATTGTTTAGGAAACAAACTGCAGTTGGATGTACATCTTGCGTTGATGATCGTTACATAAGTGGACAATCCATTTCACTTCGTCCACTTCGGCGAAGGGAACCGGCAGTGCCTGATGTGCCAAAAGCAGCGTCCGTGCCAGTGCATTGACAGAGATCCCAGCAAACCGGTTCGAAGGGACGCACAGAACACGCGCGATCTACGCGGAGAAAGGAAGCGCCACTGTGTTTGCACTTATCATTTCTATTAGGTGCGCAACTAAGCGATGGCTGGCTTTTTTGAAGACCTTTTTTTTATTTATTGTAACTTTATTTGAAAACGAAAAGGGTCACTCAAAACACTGCCCATTCCTGTATATAACTTGCAGTCACCTTTTTGGCGAAAAAGTAGTCACTATTAATCACCCGTCGCACATCGCTCAAGGATTCCTCGCCTACCATTGCGCTGGAGAAGCTTGTCGCAGACAAGTAAACGCTCAACATCTCTCGGATTCAGTACATGAAAACCATCATCTTTCTTGTATTAACATCGTTCCTTATGCATGTAGCCGTTTGAAAGTTGTGTGTTCGGTCCCATCTAGGGTTGAAAACCGAACCCCAATTTCGGTTTACTAAGTAACGGTAAGTAACGCGGTTAGCTAAGTAACGCCCCCTGCAACGGGCGTTACTTATCTGTATACCCAATACTTTCCAGCCTTTGCGACCCCCCCCCCGGTAGATTTGGTAATTATGGAGGTTAAGGTCGTTGCCACCGGCCGGATGACGTTCCGGCCGTGTCGGCGGCTGGATGAGGTGTTAAAATCGGAGAAACGTGTGTAGGGCGGCACGCCAAGGGAGGCAATCCGTCCTAAGCTAGTGTTTGTGTGTGTGTACGAGTGTGTCCCCCACGCGATCGAAGATGAAAGTGCCAGAAAGTGAAGCGATACCGAGTGCGTTTGCATGGAAGCTGTCCACCCTTTTCCTTCTCTTTCGCCCTACTCAATCAAAGCTTATGTGTTCGGTGAGCGAAAGTGATTGCCGGACGCTTTCGGAAGCGTTCCGTATTCTGGCCTTACGCAAGAGGCGTACTTGTGCACGCGTAGCTTTTCCGAACGCACGTTATTGCGAAGGGACAACAGTTCGGCTAGCATGTTGCTTTCCCCCATCGATCACTTCAAGTCGCCGCCTCCCCACGTTCGACTTTTTAATTACCGTTCACCTACATCGATGTGAAATTTTGACCAGTTTTCGGAGACATCGGTGCGCTAAGTCTGGCACGGTTTACAATTTCCCCTCACGTAGCCGCCGGTTGGCAAATCGCCTCACCCGGTGCCATTATACTACCCCCGGTGTTTCCGTCCAAACGGGAAGGGTCAGAAAAACGAAAAGACAAGACGGTCACCGAATTTTCGGCAAGCGTACGTGATCTGGCACGATCTATGCAACGCGTATCGGGCGCGATTCATTCTACCACTTTGCGACCGTAGAAAGCGTGCACCGCGTGTGCATCACATTCCGATAGTTGGCCATGGTACACAAAAAATGGAGCTGCGTGATGTAAGCGACAGGGTGGGAGTGGATTTCACAAGTTTTGCGTGTGTTTTTTCGTTTTATCAGCACACCATCGTAAAATCAATCATCCCTCATAGTGACCGAGCGTGTGTGACATACGAGAGCTAGGGTATGAGTTAGACCATGAAAAAGCTGTCGCTTAGTGCATGAAAATTAAAAATGCATGAGCAATGTATGCGAAGTTAACGGAGGGCGTGAATGAGAGTGAAGCAGTTTCATTGCGGCGGTCGTCGAAGTTACTACCGATGAGTAATACTGATTACATAGCAGGTTACTTCGAATTGCATTGGGCAACGTAGAAAGTTTCAAGATGACACAAACGTCGGAATAGAAAGTCACATATACAAACGAAGATTAATTGGTTTGCAACTACAAATTGAACAGCCTCAACCAATATACTCTGAATATGTGGCTAAATCAATAAAAAACAAGATTTTGCTATAGAGCCGATCTTATATTTTACAAAACACACATTTCTTGAAATTTCTTGAATCTTGAATGTTTCGGATTTTGGGATAGCGAATCCCCATGTTGGGGTGTAAGATACTCTACCTTTATATGGATATTTTGCAAGGTAAAACAAAAAATAACTCGATCACAGAATGGATTGAATGGAAAACGGTTTGTTTGCGTTTGTTTCGTCAAATCTCCAGGTTAAAAAAAAGTTTCAAAAGATTCGTGTCAACGCCTTTGACCCAGTGCTTTCTGATTCCATAGATTCCGGAGAGATATCGATTTTGAATGCCTTCTATTATTACGTCTGTTGGATAATTTAATCATCTCGTTTATGTTTTTATTTGCAGAAACCATGGAGTGACAAATGGTATAGATAAACAAGCCAATAAGAAGTGATTAAAAGATACAAGAGATAAAACAAGTGATCTAGTGATTTGTGAAAACATTTGTAGTGATACAAGCATGAAAACAGTGAATCTGGTGAGCGTCACATCATAAGCCCATTAAGAAACCCAGTGTTGTCCGAAGAGCGACGGCTAGTGACACAAACGCAGAATAGTTCGAAATGAGTGAGCTAGTTGGTGCGGCGTTCGGTTCGGTGGCCACGGCTGCCTCCAGCGTCGGATGGTTCGTGCCGATGCTGGTTGCCGCGATCGCCTACTTCCAGTACGAAGAGTTCATGGATCCGGAGGCGCGCGTCATCGACGTGCCGACCGAAATCATGCTGGACAAGTATGACTTTATAATTATAGGCGCTGGATCGGCCGGTAAGCCGGACGACGTCGGTCGTCCGTTAATAAGGTTCGCCACCGAACGGGACTTTAGCTCTTTCTCTCGCCCTTTCTTGTTGTCGTTGTTGCACAGGTGCCGTGCTTGCTAATCGACTGACCGAGGTGGAGAACTGGAACGTGCTGCTGTTGGAAGCGGGCGGCGATGAGACGGAGATCTCCGAGGTGCCACTGATGGCGGGCTATCTGCAGCTCAGCAAGCTGGACTGGAAGTACAAGTCAGAACCGTCGGGAACGTTCTGCCTGGGTGGGTAGGCGTGTGGGGACTAGCGAGTGGTCGGTGTCTCGAACGTTTGCTAATTAATCTCTGGTTTCTGGTCCCGCATAGGCATGAACGGTGGACGATGCAACTGGCCTCGAGGTAAAGTGCTCGGTGGATCGAGTGTGCTCAACTACATGCTGTACCTGCGCGGCAACAAGCGTGACTATGACAACTGGGAAGCGTTGGGCAACACGGGCTGGGGCTACAAGGATGCGCTGTACTACTTCAAAAAGTCGGAGGACAACACCAACCCATATCTCGCGAACACGCCGTACCATTCGACTGGCGGCTATCTGACGGTCGGTGAAGCACCGTACCACACACCGCTGGCGGCCGCCTTCGTGGAGGCCGGTGTCGAGATGGGCTACGAGAACCGGGACCTGAACGGTGCGAAGCAGACCGGCTTCATGATCGCGCAGGGTACGATTCGTCGCGGGGGACGCTGCAGCACCGGGAAGGCGTTTCTGCGGCCGGCACGTTTGCGCCCCAACCTACACGTTGCGATGTTTTCCCACGTGACGCGCGTTATGGTTGATCCCGTCAGCAAGATCGCGTTCGGCGTGGAGTTCATGCGCGACCGGAAGTTGCACCATGTGCGCGCTTCCAAGGAGGTGATCGTATCGGGCGGCTCGGTGAACTCACCGCAGATCCTGATGCTCTCGGGCCTCGGGCCGAAGAGCGAGCTAGCGAAACATCGGATACCGCTGATCAAGGATCTGCCGGTGGGCGAAAACCTGCAGGATCACATCGGGCTCGGCGGGCTGACGTTTATGGTGAACCAGCCGGTGTCGATCGTGGAGAATCGCTATCACTCGATGTCGACCGTGCTGCAGTACGCGGTGCTCGGCCAGGGCCCACTGACGATCCTCGGCGGGGTGGAAGGGTTGGCCTTCGTGAGCACCAAGTACGCGAACGCCACCGACGACTATCCGGACATTGAGTTCCACTTCGTGTCCGGTTCGACCAACTCGGACGGTGGCAATCAGCTGCGCAAGGCGCACGGGCTGACCGAGGCGTTCTACAACGCCGTCTTCAAGCCGATCGACAACATGGACGCGTGGAGCATCATACCGATGTTGCTGCGGCCGCACAGCGTCGGCACGATTAAGCTGCGCAGCAGCAACCCCTTCGACTACCCGTACATCTATCCGAACTACCTGCACGACGATCGCGACATGCGCACGCTGATCGAGGGCGTGAAGATCGCGTACGCGTTGTCGCGGACGCAGACGATGCAGAAGTACCAGTCGACGCTGAGCGCGTACAAGTTTCCGGGCTGCGCGCACATCCAGATGTTCACCGATCTGTACTGGGAGTGCATGATCCGGCACTACACGTGCACGATCTACCATCCGGTGGGCACGTGCAAGATGGGCCCGTACTGGGACAAGCAGGCGGTCGTCGATCCGCAGCTGCGCGTGTACGGAGTGCGCGGACTGCGCGTCATCGATGCCAGCATCATGCCAAAGCTCGTCAGTGCCAACACCAACGCACCGGTGATCATGATCGCGGAGAAAGGTGCCGACATGATAAAGGACTTTTGGATCAAGCGTGGCGTTGCGTAGGCTGCTGGCCGCACACCCTAGCCGTGCTATGTGTAAAAATGGTTTCCCTTTCCTCCTCGGATGCAGTAGTGATGTGATGAATGGTTTCCTATTTTTTTGAACCCGTGTGACTGTGAATGGCGTGTATGTGAGTCTAGTTGAATGAGTGAATAATTTATAAACCAACCAGTAGCTTAAAAAACGTTATACTCTAGATTTTACAAAGATATTAAATATAATTTTTATGAAAAAATACGAAACAGTCCCAAAACAACTGCTGTCCGCTTAGTTATTTGGAAAGAATAATGTATTGGACGAGATAAGGCTTTCTATCAATCTGTCTCTCTGAATAACCTCACTTTTAGAACCTTAGTCTCAAGTAACGAAGCAAGAACAATCTGCTTGATTGACACTGACGGTCATTTTTGGTGTCAATTAACTATTTTTAGTACTTTAAGATTTGATTGCTTGCGCACGATTAAGTTCTAACGATATAACAATTTATCGCAAAAACTAACCTTGTAGGTTAGGAGCAATAAATTGTCAATCTTAATCTAACGGCTTGTAACGGCTACTAGCTCGAACATTTTCCCGCATTACCCTTCACCAAGATTGTTCAGTGCTTCTAAGTGATTCGAATTCCTACTTTCTCGATCCTCATGATCCTCATCACATTCAGCTCCGCTGCATCGCACTCGCAGAGTAGTCCACGTGCAGCGTCTCACACTGCTGCAGTGAGTCGGCATGGGCTCGTAAATCCGCCGCGTAGGCCGCCTTCACGATGTCGGCCGCCTTTTCGCCGGTGGCAATGGTGGGCACGTTCGTGTTGCCGGTAGTGATCACGGGAAAGATGCTCGCATCGACCACGCGCAACCCACGGATATGGTGGACGCGCAGGAACCGATCGACGACCGCCGTCGGATCGGTCGCCGGACCCATCTTGGCCGTGCCGCACGGATGGTAGATCGTTTGCGTGTAGTGGCGCACCAGACAGGCGTAGAAATCGTCCCGATTCGGGAACTGCTCCTCAGCGCAGGGTGAATGAGAGTAGTCGATCAAGGTGGCGTTGATGTTGCGCATCGCGGTCGTGTTGGCCAGGTCTTGGGCGAACTTCAAACCTTCGATCTGCAAGGTAAACGGAGTGTCTTAAAAATGATTGCGTTCGGTTCGTCCCGTACACCTACCAAAACCATCATGTCTTTCGGATCGTGGAAGTAGTTGGGATAGATGCGGATGCGGTCACGCGGGTTTTTGCTTGCCAGTTCCAGCCACCCCTTGCTGAGCGGGCGCGACAGCATCGGTATGACCATGTAGGAGTTTTGATAGACTCGACCTTCGTAAACCTGCGCGTAGTACTTATTGCTCATGCCCGATCCGCGCTTCCCGAACCGACCACCGTCGGTGAGATCGGAGAGGCTGGCTAGGAACAGCTCAATGTCCGGCCAATCAAGCGCAGCATCCTGATACTTGGTGTTCAGGAAGCCCATGACTTCGCAGAGTGACATACCGTAGAGGATACCGTCGCCATTGAACAGGAACCGCCGCAGCGTGTCCACACCAACTGCTTGGCCGAAATCATACGCCAGGGGTCCACTGCCCGGAGGTGGCTGTACTGTGTAGCCTCCCGCACCGGTAGCTACATGATCCTGCAAGTTCCGCCCAACGCCGGGAAGATCTTGTATCACGCGGATGCCGTGCTTCTCCAAATGCGCCCGCGGTCCGATCCCCGAGAGCATCAGCAGATGGGGACTGTTGAGCGCACCGGCCGATAGGATAACCTCTTTCGAAACCATCACGGAGTACCGCCGGCCATCCTTCTCGAACTGCACACCGTAGGCGCGGCGATCGTTCGGGTCGATCAAGATTCGCTCGACAAAAGTTTTGGTCGATATGTGCAGGTTTTTCCGACCGGCCGACGGTCGCAGATAACCCTTGGCCGTACTGCACCGCAGCCCATTCCGGACGGAACCGTGCGGCACGGCAAATCCACTCTGCACTGGTCCGTTCACTTCGCCGTAACGATTGATAAGACCCATTTCTCTGACTCCCGCCAGCAGGTGTTCTCGCAGCGGCGTGTAATGCCCGTATCGTTCCACGCTGATCGGACCACCCTGGCCGTGGTAGGAGACGTTTGCGTACCGTGGATCACGCATATCTTCCAGCTTCAGAAAGTACGGCAGCATATCGTCGTAGCTCCAGCCCGGGTTGCCCTGGTCGCGCCAACCGTCGAAATCTAGCCGATTGCCGCGCACGTACAGCATCGCGTTGATGGTCGAACTACCGCCGAGCGCCTTCCCGCGGGGCCAACGGCAACGATGATCGTCCATGGCCAGACAGAAACGATCGGACGGTTCGGTGCGGAACTTCCAATCGACGCGCGACGTCTGCAGCGTCGGATACAGGAACGGTATGTCGGTCAGGTACGTCTCATCCGTACCGGCCTCTAGCAGCAGCACGTTCCAGTGGCAGATCTCCGATAACCGGGCGGCCATCACTGCACCAGCCGAACCGGCTCCAATCACCACGAAGTCGTAAATGTCCTGCACGAACGGACCCGGCACCGGTTGAACGCGATGATGGAAGTCGACAATGTCCGGACGCTGGAGCCATATGCTTGCATCGATCAGAAGCAGAAACACCGTCCCGACTCGTGAGGTGTAGAGCAGGCGCGTCCGAACTTCGTATGTACCGACCGTGTTCATCGTGTAGCCGAATTGTAGATTCAGTAAGCATACACCCACACGCACACTTTCACAATCTTGTAAATTCGCGTTCTAGAGGAGGCAAACTAAAGTTCTGTTCACTACAGACGGTGGATTGAGACTGTCGCGAGCAGTGAAACCCGTGAAGTTAGCTTGCTGTACTGGTTTGACAATACATACGATGTATGTATCACTGGTATGTAGCAATTTTTGCGACAAAAAAGAGCGTACATACAAAAAAAATAAACTGACACTTCCGTTCAGAGCTCTTAGTCAACACCTCGTTTAGTACAACATATTAGTACAACATTCATTAATTTACCTTTACGTTTAGTTCGTTTGAAGGTTAGTATTGGTCAGTTAGAAAGATCTACACAATTGAAGTCGATACACCGCACTGCATTCATTCTAGCAAGATTCTTCGACTAGACTTTAAAAAAATTGCAAAAAGAGTCATCTTTAATTTTAATATCTTGATGGCAGTTCCGAATGCTCGGTTCTGAGCCCTATCAGTGCGTACCTAACTCGACCCCGTTTGTAAGCCTCCCCGCCGTACCGATTGTGACGACGGCAGCAGTTTTGGAGTGTCCATTGCATTATACCAACACCGATCCGTTCCACAGGAACTCAGGTGCGCTTCAGTTTGTATTGAACCGTCGCGTAAATAACTGTTCCCAGTAGTGTCGTGTCGTGTCGTCAGCTGACGTTCAAAATAGTAACACAGTTCTCTGTGCGGGATGGGGTTCGGTCCACTGGAGAGTCAGCATACGCGGATGCGCATCATGCTCACGCGACCGACGAACGTGCTGATCATGCTGCTGCTAGACGCCTGCATCTGGCTGCAGCGCACGGACGTGGTCGATTTTCGAAACCGTGTGCAGGACATACCGTCACAGTTCATCTACGACGTGTACGACTTCGTTGTGATTGGTGGGGGCAGTGCGGGAGCGGCCGTAGCTGCCCGGCTCTCCGAGGTGTGCGACTGGAACGTACTGCTGCTCGAGGCCGGTACCGACGAAACGTTCCTGAGCGATCTGCCGTACCTGTACCCGGTGCTGCAGAAGGGCCCACTCGACTGGCAGTTCGAGACGGAGCCGAACGCCCGCTTCTGCCAGGGTATGCGCGGCAATCGGTGCAGCTGGCCGCGCGGCAAGGTGCTCGGCGGTTCGTCCGTGCTAAACGCGATGATGTACGTGCGCGGCAACGCGGAGGACTACGACGAATGGGCGGCCCTTGGGAACGTGGGCTGGAGCTGGCGTGACGTGCTGCCGTACTTCGTGAAGATGGAGAACGTGCGCGACCCGAAGATCGCCGGGCAGCCTTATCACGGCACGACGGGCCCGATGACGGTGGAGCTGATACGCAACCACTCCGTGCTGCAGCCAATGTTTCTGCGTGCGGCGCGCGAACTCGGCATGAAGCTTGCGGCAGAAGTGAATGGACCGGACCAGCTGGTGTTTGCCCCGCTGCACGGTACCGTGCGCGATGGGTTGCGCTGCAGCACGGCCAAGGCCTACCTGCGGCCGGTTGCGAGCCGCAAGAATCTGCACATATCGATGGGCTCGATGGTGGAGCGGATATTGATCGATCCGAAGGATCGGCGCGCATACGGCGTCCTGTTCCGCAAGGGCAACCGTCGTCAGTTCGTGCTGGTTACGAAGGAGATCGTTCTGTCGGCGGGTGCGCTGAACAGCCCACATCTGCTGATGCTGTCCGGTGTTGGTCCACGGGATCAGCTGCAGCGGCACGGCATACGCGTGATCCACGAGCTGCCCGGGGTGGGCCAGAACCTGCAGGATCATGTGGCAGCCGGTGGCGGCGTGTTTCTGATCCAAAACCCGAAGGGAAGCGCACCGCTCTCGGTGCGGCTGCTGGAGGTGATGGATGTGTCGACGGCGCGGGACTTTCTCTTCCGCAATCAGGGTCGGTTGGTGTCGATGCCATCGTGCGAGGTGATGGGATTTATCAACACCAAGTATAACGAACCCGGCAGTCGGCGAGGTGATGTGCAGATCTTCATGTCCGCCCAGTCGGACATCTCGGACGGTGGCACCGAGGGTATGGCCGGAGCGGGTCTCACGTACGATTACTACGCACGCAACTTCGAGTCCTGGGTGTACCATGATTCGTTTCTCATCATGCCGCTGCTGATGCGGCCAAAGAGTCGTGGATGGTTGCAGCTGGCCAGTGATGATCCACTGGACAAGATCAAGATCTTTCCGAACTACTTCGCCGTCGAGCGTGATTTGGACATTCTGGTAGGAAATACATTATTCTATTCTGGTTGCTTCCCCTTCATGGATGGTTCTGTTCCGGTCACTAGGTTGAGGGTCTCAAGTTTGGCGTCCGCGTTGCTTCGACTTCCGCGATGAGGAGCATCAATGCGACGTTCATCTACGACACGGAGCACGGAGATACGTGCCACGGACGCACGGGGGACACCTTCTTCAAGTGTCTCATACAGCACTACTCGCAGACGATCTACCATCCTTCCGGTACGGCCAAGATGGGTCCCGCCTCCGACCCGATGGCGGTCGTCGACAATCAGCTGCGGGTGCACGGCATCGGTGGGTTGCGTGTGGTGGACGCCAGCATCATGCCGACGATCACGACCGGAAACACGAACGCACCCACCATCATGATAGCGGAGCGGGCGGCCGACCTGCTCAAATACGCGCATCTGCCGGTCCTGCTGCGGGAGCAGCACTATCGGCAGTGTGACACCGTCGACTACCAATACCATCCGGCCGGTGACGATACGGTGCCACGGGAGGTGAAGGGCTCGAAAAAAGTCTCACAGCCGTAACGTGTTGACTGTGTTGGGTTGAAGCATTGTTTAAGTATTTTAAATATAACATATTCCACACGTCAAAACAGGTACGTTTCTTCGCCCGATGCGCTCAATTTGTTGGACGAAAAATATCACACAACCTGCATGACATCATAATAATCAGCTGCCACTGGGAAATAGGTTAAGCGTGGTGAGTATTGTAAACAACAACATTGCACTGTTTGCACGGATTATCAACTTCCAGGAATTGACTATCACTCACATGTGTCGCATCGTGCCGGTACGGCGCCTTCTTTACATAATAGGACGCCAACGAAGATTAATTAGCGTTGACAGTTTCGAAACGAATGATTTGAGTATTTTAAGAAAGTCACAAATTTGTGTATGATTCACCCTAAACAGCATTTTCGCGGTAAAGGAAACCCAGATCGATTAAAAAAGAGAACAAAACGTTGCATGCCTATGAACTGCTCACTCGTGTGTGACGTATGCGTCCCACAGCATGCGATTGGATAATGATGTGCGTGCAAAAATCTAATATTGTTTTGGTTTTGGTATGACCATGGCGAGCTGACTCAATGAATATATCAATATTGGTTAAAGTGTGTTACCACGAAGCGAGTTTTTATAATTGTAATGCATTTTTATTGGATTAATAGTGATGACTAGGTACAATACTGATTCTAAAGAATAAAAGTCTTAAGCCAGTTTTTTAAACGTGCCGGTTTTGCAGATTTATTTTTTGTATTAAATAAATAAATATAAAAATGTATTGATAAAATCTAAAAAACTGTGTAAATAATAAATAATAAATAATAAATTGATGAAATGATGATGAAGGTGCTTTTTTAAAATTTACTTACAGAGATTTTTTTAAATAATTTAACAAAATTCTTCTAGAATCACTTAAATCCATCCAGTCAATTTTAAGTTTTAGTAATGTTTGTGGAATTTTTCTTTACCTTTATATGTACATATAAAGATTTGTATCTTGAAAAAATAGGCTGATAAACACTAACTGAAACACCTAACGTTGGTTATTTTCGTGTGAATGTTATGATTAAATAAACATGACAAGATTTTTTTGCCCTAATTAAAGCACATAAGATCTTACATCAGTCAGTACAACGATCAAACTTCAAGCACAAGAAAAAAATGTGTCGTAAAGTAGGCAATCTGTACCACCACGTATACCATTATAGTATGTATGTCTCTTTACTTGGCTAGCTGGTTAAAACTTTTCTCTTCGAGAATGTCTTCTTCAACACTTTACTACCTTCCGATCACTATACAGAAGAAGCAGAATCGTTTTAAGTTATGATTTGAAGAAGCTCCATAAACTACCTCCCTGTACAGCGTGCGCGGTGTAACACCGACACACGAAGCTTGCGGTCATTGCTAGAACAAATACTAGGACTTTTCCACCAGACAGAGAGAATTCACGTGTATGCGCGAGAGTGAGCGAGTTGCGGCCAGACCAGGAGATGATAAACAACGGCCGGCCCGCGAGATGGACGCGCCAGTTCCCGATTGCGCTTTGTACCGTTCGGTTGGTGTTACTGGCGGTTTGGTCATCATCATCGCCCAAGAGTCAAGTTCAATGTAAGTATGCAGTGTAGCCCCTAGGTGGTGTGCGTACGCCTATCGTGTGAAGTGTGTATTCCGGTTCTTCGGCCGTAGAGCGATTTAAGTGAAGTTTTTTCTGTATTGTGTACTCATACGTTGTGTCCGGACGAATAGACCTGGACTCGTAAACGTAACTAAAGACAAGTAAAACAAAACGGAGATCTAGTTTGAAAGCAGTGGTAAGAGTCACCACGAAGAGGGAGAACAGTACGTTTAGATTAGCTGTTACCTCGTGGACTAGGGAATCTCTTTTTCGTTTCCGTTGCGAGGCTGGCTGACTCGGTTATGCTCTCGCGTACGGAATAGATTTGCTTTCCAATGAGAGTCGATAACAACACGCACGGCTACAGCAGCCAATGGATGACGAATCCGTATTCAAATGCAAACGAAAGACGAAAAATAGCTTCCGACAGGGTTTGCCGTGTACCGATATAAAAAAACCGAAGGGTTTTCGATGGATGACTGGCAGTTTGGAGCCGGCGGCACGAGAGGTTCTCTCCAAAAAGCGCAACCGCGTGCGTCGAGCTGTTGGCCGCGTTGCGCAATCCGAGAGAGTTTTCTCTAAACTGACTCCACGCGGTTGCTTGCTTGCGAAATTTCGGAATGCGTGAAGTTCCCAACTAATTTACACACGCGGTGATGAACGTGTTGTCGTCGTATGTTATCATTCGTGAAGTGTTACGCTGACTCATGAGGCTGAACGATACAGTTGAGAGAATCATGTCTCAGATTTGCTTGGGTTTGCCTAATTGCTAAAATGTGTCATACGCGTAAGGTGAGGTTAATGATAGCACATGGCTGGTCAGATTGTTAATTTGGTCAATGGCAGTTATTTATAACCTTGAATGACATTGTCTGCAGATGTTCTGTTGCAATGTCATTGTCACACAAGAAGAGGTCCGAACGCGTGCTAAGCCGACCACATGGCTCTAGTCGCAAAACACATAAATGGGATGATCATGATGACGTGTTGGATTCCGACTTGGAAATCCATTTGTTGTTTTTTTAAGTTACTCGATACACACCACTTCAACTACGCCGAACATCAGCTAGAGCAAGATAAGACGCGCGGAACACGGACGATAAGCAAGGGGTAGCGAACGCCTTATTACATACGACGGTTATCGTTGCACCGGGCACCGGCACCGGGACATAGCGGGTTACATGTCTTCAGCAATGAAGAACAAACAGCGATAAGTGGGAGCTGCCATTGCTTACCTTCACCAATTTCAACGCCAATCGGCGTGGCGAAATATGTTCAAAGCAGGGGTAAAAGAGAAGCCACGATCTAGTTATGAGTTTTGTCAGTACACTGCGCTCTACTGGGGAAGTTCCTTCCAACGAGAAGAATGAGTGCGCCAGATTTGGAACGTGTCGGTTGCGCTTATGTTGGTGACATACCTGAGAAGAAGAAGAAGAAATGAAAATATGTGTTCAGTACAAACAGTGCATTGTGATGATTGTAGATTGCAGGTGTGTTGCGATTATCACACGTAGCAAAGTTGAAAATCTAAGACCTAATGTGTCTAAATCTAAGGTGTCTGAGCACTTGGAGAAAATAATGAAAAATAAATGGAAAATTATTTTTACTGGTTACTGTAGTTAAAATTGAGGTCAAAACTCTCTTAACTGCAGAAAGCAAAAACCAATATGCATAAAGTACATTTTCCAGCAGCAATTGTATTAAGAAAACTGCTCGACGCACTCGGTAACTATTCGGAACTCGAATCGAATCTAGATAGCGCTTGTGATACCACAATCTTTTCGAAATCGAGATCGTGATTGAGAACAAGTTGGGTTTCATCGATAAGTTAGATTTCTCCTCGTTGGCGGCGCATAAACATGTAAAAAAAAAAACGCCTACACTGTCTATGAATTGCAAACAAGTTCCTATAGGCTGGCCCGTTCTAACAAGCTATGCATGCTATGCACCCCTAAGCACGCCTCACATGGAAGTAACAGAATCGTTGCCTTCTCAGTGTCAAGGCCTTCGATAACAAAATGCACACACTGCTACTATCTGTTTGCAGTGCGTGGGTTCGTATTCAACCTTGCCGGCGCCGACACTATAAGAACCGGGTCGACGGAAGCGGTAGTGCATTAGTCTGAAGAAACCATCGCAGACAACCGGGTCACGGGTAGAGCCACTCGAGTCCGGAACCGATGGTAACAAACAAATTAACCGTAATCCTTTTTTTTTCATTCTTCTTCAGATCACACACAAATCCGTACAACGTGAAACGCATCCCGGAAGGACATGGAGGCCTTGTTCACTGGTCAGTGCGCCGCGCAGAGCGTCGGACCGGCCAACCAGCTGTTCGGGCTGCTGGTGCAGACCATCCTGGCGGCTCAGTGTTCGATATCCCCGCCGGACATGTGGCCGAAGGACTACGGCCCGACGGCACTGGCGCACGGTTTGGACGAGTACGATTTCGTAATCGTCGGTGCCGGTTCGGCAGGCTCGGTCGTTGCGAACCGTCTGTCCGAGAACCCCGACTGGAAGGTGTTGCTGCTGGAGGCCGGTGGCGATCCGCCGATCGAATCGGAGGTAAGGGTTTCTGTTCGCTTGCAACCTTCAAAGCGTTATGGTTCATCTCCTAGCACCCAACGGTGGTGGGACTTACATGTGCACGATTTGTTGTTGCATCCTGTCTGCTTGCACGGTTAACCTGCTGCTGATATTGCTTCCGATCTGTCGGTCTGTCTTAACAATTCTTTCCTTCGCCCTATTTTATTGCGATCCCGCTCCTACACATCCGCACCCCGAAGATTCCCTTTATGCAAATACACTTAGAGAAGTCAAATGTCGATTGGGTGTACTACGCTGACTCGAGTGATGGAATTAAGGCACACCGGGGACGTACAGCCTGTCGGGCTTCGTCCTCACCGGCCGGTTGCTACTGGCCGCGCGGTAAAATGCTTGGTGGTTCGGGCGCAATGAATGCAATGGTGTACATGCGAGGTAACGCGCACGACTACGACACGTGGGAAGCCGTGGGTAACGCTGGCTGGGGCT
>KZ072025.1:64427-79579 GCA_002091845.1 Anopheles cracens | reverse complement strand
CTCGGACCAAGCGATGGACAGCCCACTGATCGATGCGGGTTACTTCACGCATCCCGACGACATGCCGACTCTGATCGCAGGCATTCGTGTCCACCGGCGTGTAATGGCCGAAGCAACAGCGATGGACCCCAACCCAGTACGGATTGATTTACCGGCGTGCGAGAATGAGCTGTACGATACGGACGGTTATTGGGAGTGCTACATTCGGGAGCTGTCTCTTACACTCTACCACCCGGTGGGGACTGCGAAAATGGGCCCATCGAACGATCCAGATGCGGTGGTCGATACAAAGCTGCGCGTCAGAGGCGTCGACCGGCTGCGGGTAGTGGATGCCAGCGTCATGCCGGACATTGTTAGCGGGAACACGAACGCCGCGGTTGTCATGATCGCTGAGAAAGCCTCCGATATGCTCAAGGAGGATCACGGATGGTTATCGTAGGCATGCATCACACAAAAACTCTCTAGATCGATACTAGCTCTTTTCTTGGACATATTGTGTCGCGTGTATACTGCACTCAAACGTAGTGTTATCGATTGCACTGGATGTGAATGTTGGTTAGGAGAAGGTAAACAAATTGCATCACCGACTGAACATGGTTTCGAGTGGTTTTATCTGTTTGCTTTTACAAGTGGTGCTTACGGAAGCGCACGACTGTTGCTATTGCGATAAGAAGCAAAATATCGAACATATAGGCACGGTGTTTGACTGCACACTACCGATGACACCGCCGGGATGTGGTTAACATTAACGGCGAAATGTATCGAATACTTCTAACGTGAAAATTTGATGTTAATTGTCACCTGTAAGGTATTTTTTTGGAAATAGTTCATCGATTGGGTTGAAATTTTCACATTATTGTGCGCCTGCTATTCTATATTTATTATACTGTCAGTTTTAAACCTTACCTCTTTCCGTTTTTTCCCAGCGTTTGAGTATAAATCGAATAGAGATTTTAAAAAATATGAGTAATGATTTTTGTAGCCCGAATTTCATGTATCGGCTTTTATGGACAGTGACGGAATCTAGGATTGTACTTTAGAATAGAACTGCCTTCATTTCTGGGGTTTTGACCGCTCTTTATCCGGTACATAGAATTCATGCTCAAATCATCCATTTTTATGTTTTTTTATATTTGTGTAAAAGCGAGGTTTTCTTGAACGAACTGGAAGACGATGAGGAAATAGATAGGATCGTAAATTTAACGGATTATAAATCTAGAATAATTAGCGCACCAATGAGTGAAAATTTCTCCCCAATTGATCAACAAATGCCTAAAATTGCCTTCCAGGTTTTAACTGTCACCAAATAAGGATTACGTTAGATGAATTTGAGACATTTATGGATTTCACAATTTCAAATAAACTTTGCACTAGTATAAGACATTCAAAACGCATGTCGATAGCTCTAAACTTTTTTGAGCAGTTGAACCTTAAATTGGCCAGAGTGCCAATTGACAGCACATGAGACCGTTAGTGTTATCTAACGTTTCCGCTCTTCGCTCTTAGATCGCCAGAATGTCGTTGTCGCTGCAGCACAGTGAGGTCGATTGGTCGTACAATGTTCAGCGTTCGGACAAGTCCGGATTGGGAACGCGCAACGGAACGTTTTGGCCGCGTGGTCGCTTGCTGGGTGGTTTCCGCTCTTCGCTCTTAGATCGCCAGAATGTCGTTGTCGCTGCAGCACAGTGAGGTCGATTGGTCGTACAATGTTCAGCGTTCGGACAAGTCCGGATTGGGAACGCGCAACGGAACGTTTTGGCCGCGTGGTCGCTTGCTGGGTGGATCGGGTGGCATCAACTCGATGGTGTACATCCGCGGCAACCGACGCGACTACGAACGCTGGCACAAGCTGGGCAACCCGGAGTGGGGTTGGGAAGATGTTCTGCCGTACTTCCGCAAGTCGGAAAACATGAACGTGCCGGAGCTGGTAAGTGACGCTGCTGGTGCCAAATATCACCGCACCGGTGGTTATCTGAATGTGGAGCAGCGCATAGACAACACGGCCGCCAACGGCATTCTACTCCCTGCCGTTGTTCGCTTGATCGACGATGGCATGTTAAACATGTTACAATTACAGAAAACGATAACCTAACCGTCACGCAATAAGTAGTACCTTCGGCGCAACATAAAGGTGAAGAGTTGCGACCGAGGCTCACCTACCACTCGGTGCTTACTTAGCGATAACTTCGCAACTATCGAAAATCCTCGTCCAACACTTTCCACCGTGCCGCCCCACACACGAAACCTGACCACCGATAACGTCCACCAGTGTGCGCCTTTTGTTCGCCGCCTGCCTGCATGTACGCGACGGTTTGCGCAACCCCTCGTCGCAGGGGTCCGTCGCCTGTGAAGTCTGCTGGTGCCAAATATCACCGCACCGGTGGTTATCTGAATGTGGAGCAGCGCATAGACAACACGGCCGCCAACGGCATTCTACAACGTGCGGCTCTGGAGGCGGGCTACGAGTGGATCGACGATTTTAACCGCGAGCGGCACGTCGGCTTCGGTAGCACCCAGCACACGATGATCGGCGCTACGCGTTGCAGCCCGGCGAAGGCATTCCTTGTACCGATCCAGCATCGGGAAAACTTGCACATCATCAAGCACGCGCTGGTGGAGCGGGTGTTGATCGACGAGCGAAACGTTGCCCGGGGCGTACGGTTCGTAATCGACGGAACGCAGCGTGTGCAGCAGGTGACCGCTCGAAAGGAAGTCATTCTGTCCGCCGGAGCCATCAACACTCCGCAGCTGCTGATGCTGTCGGGTATCGGACGCGAGGACGAGCTGAAAGAGTTCGGTATCGCGCCAAAGGTTGACCTGAACGTGGGTGGAAATCTACAGGATCACGTAGCGGTTCCGCTGTATATCAAACTGCGCGCGACCGGGCGACGCACGCCCCGAAGCCTCGGAGTGCATTTGGAAGCTGGTGGCTGGCCAGGCCAAAGTCACCACGGTTGGCATGGCACGTCGTCTGACGACTTTCAGAAATTGCAACACAGAACAGAACATGCTACATGCAACGGCAACGCCGCAGCGTACCACCAACCGGCATTACCACTGTTGACGCGAGGACGAGCTGAAAGAGTTCGGTATCGCGCCAAAGGTTGACCTGAACGTGGGTGGAAATCTACAGGATCACGTAGCGGTTCCGCTGTATATCAAGTTGTACGGTGTTCAAGACGACAAATCTGATGAGCAGTTTGCCCAGATGAACGAGCTGTACGAGTTTGCTCTCAAAAACCTTAGCGTGGAGATCGTCCGCAGCGGGTTCCTGGACACAATGGGATTTCTTAATACGGTCAATGCAAGCGATCGCCGTCGCGGCGCTGATGGCCGCCCCGACGGCGGTGGTCAGACCGACGGCGGCGGCCGGCGTCGCCTTCAGGGCGGCCCCGGCCAGCAACGGGATGAGCGTGCCGAACGACACCACCATGATGTTTAGCGCTAGTGCCAACCGGAATGTTCTGTTCTGGCAAACCTCCGAACCTGGGCGCTGGTGTCTACTGCCACGCGGTTGCAAAATTAGATCGCGAACAAATCTCCGCGCACATCATCCGACTCACCTCCCGCTGGGTGAGGCTTTTTTTCAACGCGGATCGCTGCGGCTGGATGCGGAAGCACCATCAGCATCAATCACTTCACTCCGGCACCGAGCACGCTCCGAGATCTGCCTGCTGCTCGCCGACACTTTCACCAATTTTTCACTCGCATGGCCCACCGGGGAGGTTTTGGAGGGGAGGGAGAAAAATTGGGCTGCTCCCTATTTTTGCGACCGAACGCTCTGCCGATCTTTTCGATTTCACAAAACAACAAACAATAGCCAGCCACCTTATTATCGCTAATTGTGTTTTCATCTTTCCCGGACGTACACTTGTTATACTTTAGTTTCCCGAAGGGTGGCCAGTATAGTGCACAGGTTGCACGTAACTTCGAGTTTACCGAACCGATCAGTGCGTCCGTTCGGGAGGCTGATCGGCTCACGCCAGCCCTGTACGTGCACATTACGGTGCTGAATCCGAAATCGCAAGGACGTATCAAACTGGCAAGCAGCAACCCGCGGGTGCATCCGATCATCGAGGCGAACTATTTCGAGCATGTCGAAGATCTAAACGTGATTGTGCGAACGATACGTCTCCAGCAGCGCCTACTGAAGACGGACGCATTCCGCAATGCTGGGGCTGTACTTCATCGGGTAGACATTCCCGGATGTCGGGAGCTGCTGTACGATACGGACGAGTACTGGGCGTGCTACGTGCGCCATCTGACCGTCACGACGTACCATCCGGTGGGCACGGCGAAAATGGGCCCAGCGAGTGACCCGGAAGCGGTTGTTGACTCGAAACTGCGCGTCAGAGGTGTTCGCGGGTTGCGAGTTATCGACGCCAGCATTATGCCCTTGGTGATTAGTGGCAACACCAATGCACCGACAATCATGATCGGAGAAATGGCGTCCGATTTCATCAAGCAGGAGTACGCGGAACCGACGCCGAAAGGGCGATTCTTTTTTTGAAGCTACCGATAACCCGATCTTTGATTTCATAATCCAACGAGTGCAGTAGTACTTAAGATATTTTATGTATGCTAAAAGTTTACTTTACATGAAGTATCTGATTTAAATAAATCAGTTTTGCGCTTTGCGGTTTGCATCGAACCGGCTTTGTGTCACGCACGAAAACTATGCTGCCAGCATCGCGCTCTACTTGTATGTGTGTGTGTTGGTACAGATCCATGAGGAAATGTGTGTACGTGTGAAGCATGTTTCCTTGACAAGCGATGGAAAAACCTAACCAGATGAGGGAAGCACCGCCCGGGCCGTAGGAGGTGTTGGGTGTGGATTTTCTAACGTACACAAACACACGCGAAACAAGACCCCCTGAATCGAGCGAAAGGGGAAGGGAAACGCATGCACACATTGCACCTAGCGGAGCGTATCTGCCGCTAGAACTTCGGATCTGACAGCTGATCACGTAGCGCGGTTTAAGACCCAGAAAGATGATGATTGCGATTATCTTGTGTTGGTGTTGGTACGCTTGCGTTTCGCGACGTCAAGGCGCGAAGCAGAGAGGGAGTGTATGCCGCGATGTTTAGCCTTTATTTTCTTCATTTCTCATGTTTTTGTCGATGAGTTTTAATTTGCTCACAGCGCTTCGTCCTTTGTTTGGAACAGTTTCGGAGATGAAATTGATTGGATGCTCGAACGCAACAATCGTTTACTGATATTTTACGCTGGGTTCGAGAGCACCAGCGACATCAACGGGGCACGCCAGGTAGGTTTCGGTGTCGCACAGGGCACCATTCTGAACGGCACACGGTGCAGCCCGGCCAAGGCTTTCCTGGTGCCGGCGAAGGACCGTCCGAACCTGCACGTGATCAAACATGCGGTCGTGGTGACGGTGGAGCGCGATGCGACTAGCGGACGGTACAAGTACGTGAACTTCATGCTCGACAACAAGGTGCTGAAGGTGGCACACGCCCGGAAAGAGATCATCCTTTCGGCAGGCGCAATCAATACACCGCACATCCTGCAGCTATCGGGAATCGGACCGAAAGCACTGCTGCAGAAGGTGAACATTCCGCTCGTTGCCGATCTGCCCGTTGGAGAAAACCTTCAGGATCACCTGTTCGTGCCACTGCTGTTTAAGCTGCACAAATCGACCGCCCCGAACTACAACATCCAGGTGGAGTTGGCGAAGAATCTGTTCCAGTACATCACGACCCGCACGGGGCCGATGGCCGGGCACGGTGTGACGAGCGTGATCGGGTTCGTCAACACGCTCGACCCGTCCAGCCCGTTCGCGGACATCGAGTATCACTTCTTCCAGTTCGAGAAGGGTTCGGGTAAGTCGGTGCTGTTTTGCGACAAGGTTGGCTACAGCGAGGAGATATCGCAGTCCATGCTGGCGGCTGCCACCGAGGCGGACGTGGTGATGGCCATCGTCGTGCTGCTGAATCCACGATCGAAGGGACGCGTTACGCTAGCGACGGATGACTTCAGCGAGTTCAACCCACCGCGCATCGAGAGCGGGTACCTCGAAGACAAAGACGACGTAGAAGCGGTACTGCGTGGCATTCGCCACATGCACAAGATTATCGATACACCGACGTTCCGCGAGCACGAGGGTGAGCTGCACCGAATGCAGCTAGCGGAGTGCGATCGGCACGCATACGACAGCGATGCCTACTGGGAGTGTTACGCGCGCTATTTGACGTTGACGCTGTACCATCCGGTCGGAACGGCTAAGATGGGTCCGGACAGCGACAAGGATGCGGTAGTCGATGCTCGGTTGCGCGTGAAGGGGGTTAAAGGGTTGCGCGTGGTAGACGGCAGCATCATGCCGAACATTGTGTCGGGTAACACTAATGCGCCTATTATGATGGTTGGCGAAAAGGCGTCGGATATGATTAAGGCAGACTGGGGTGAGGGACCGCACCATACTGAGCTTTAAGTGTTTTGCAGTGTGTATGTGTTTGGTTGTCGCTGAATAAATGTATCATTTCATTGATTTCATAATATGTGTCGTTCACTTATGTGGCTTAGTTTACGTCTTCCACGGCTTTAAATCAAGAAGATCAACCGTGATTACCTATTCTTAACTAGGTGCCGTATCTGGCATTCGGGTTGATGAACAGCTCGCATGTTTGGAATTATTACGTCGAAAAGAGTGACACCGCCAGTAAAGCCTACAAACGAGGAAGCTATTGGCCGCGGGGTAAGATGCTGGGCGGTTGCAGCAGTAACAACATCATGCTGTACGTTCGTGGCAACAGCCGGGACTACGACCGTTGGGAGGAGCTAGGAAACCCGAGCTGGGGCTGGAAGAACGTATTGGAGTACTTCAAAAAGTCGGAAGATAACGGTGCGCAGCACTTGCTCCAGGAGCGGGGCGACTACCACGCGCAGGGTGGCCTGCTCAAGGTTAACTCTTTCATGTCGAACGAGATGACCAAGCTGGTGATCACCGAGGCAGCCCATGAGCTGGGGTTGCCCGAGATTATGGACATCAACAGCGACGAGTACATTGGCTTTAACGTTGCCCAAGGCACGGTGTACAAGGGACGACGCTGGAGTACAGCAAAAGCGTTCCTGAACAGCGCCAAAGATCGACCAAACTTGCACATTATTAAGCAGGCGCACGTGACGAAGATCGATTTCGACGGTACTGTGGCAAGCGGCGTTACGTTCGATCTACCCGGACAGGCCGGCATTTCCGTCAGCGCGAAAAAGGAAGTGGTTCTATCAGCAGGTGCGGTGAACACTCCTCAGATTTTGCAACTGTCAGGATTGGGTGCGAAGGAGCAGCTTGAAGGTTTGGGAATCCCATTGGTGAAGGACGTACCGGCGGTCGGTGAAAATCTGCAGGACCATGTTATTGTGCCACTCTTCCTCACCCTCCACGGTTCGCGACCCATCGAGCGAAGCATGGACGAGTTGCTGGATAGTATCTACAGCTACGATTTCTCATGTTTTTGTCGATGAGTTTTAATTTGCTCACAGCGCTTCGTCCTTTGTTTGGAACAGTTTCGGAGATGAAATTGATTGGATGCTCGAACGCAACAATCGTTTACTGATATTTTTTTAAATGATTTAGTTCCAAATTAGCTAGCACTCTGGTGCGACCTATTTTTTTCTTAAGGCTATACGTTGGATAGCTGTTACGCGCGCTATTTGACGTTGACGCTGTACCATCCGGTCGGAACGGCTAAGATGGGTCCGGACAGCGACAAGGATGCGGTAGTCGATGCTCGGTTGCGCGTGAAGGGGGTTAAAGGGTTGCGCGTGGTAGACGGCAGCATCATGCCGAACATTGTGTCGGGTAACACTAATGCGCCTATTATGATGGTTGGCGAAAAGGCGTCGGATATGATTAAGGCAGACTGGGGTGAGGGACCGCACCATACTGAGCTTTAAGTGTTTTGCAGTGTGTATGTGTTTACGGAAATTACATACTTTTGGGCTGATATATTACATTCGTATCAGAAAGTATGCAATCGGCATTAGGCGATAACAATTTTGTCTGATTATGATATATCTTTCAAATCGTAAAGCTTGGCTAAAAGTTGGGCAAATAAAGCGTAAATAAAGCACTAGTAACGTGTTTAGACTTCCGATTGCATATTTTTGGGCTAATAGAACAACATTGCGCCATCAATTATATTTCGAATGATTTCAACAATTTTCACATTCTCACTGTTTATTAAAGCAGTAATAAGTATGTTTAGTGCGTGCGGAAAACTGAGCATACGGCTTCAATGCATGCACTATCTACTTAGTTCCGTACACTTCCCCTCGTGCCGCACAAACGCGGAATCGCTTAAATGCAACACATTTTTTGACGCTACCAGAAGCATTTTCCAAACTAAATCTGCCCCTCCCGATGCTTTCAAGCGCATCCGCGTTTATGGACATCAACAGCGACGAGTACATTGGCTTTAACGTTGCCCAAGGCACGGTGTACAAGGGACGACGCTGGAGTACAGCGAAAGCGTTTCTGAACAGCGCCAAAGATCGACCAAACTTGCACATTATTAAGCAGGCGCACGTGACGAAGATCGATTTCGACGGTACTGTGGCAAGCGGCGTTACGTTCGATCTACCCGGACAGGCCGGCATTTCCGTCAGCGCGAAAAAGGAAGTGGTTCTATTTAAAGCAGTAATAAGTATGTTTAGTGCGTGCGGAAAACTGAGCATACGGCTTCAATGCATGCACTATCTACTTAGTTCCGTACACTTCCCCTCGTGCCGCACAAACGCGGAATCGCTTAAATGCAACACATTTTTTGACGCTACCAGAAGCATTTTCCAAACTAAATCTGCCCCTCCCGATGCTTTCAAGCGCATCCGCGTCTTTCGGAAAACCACACGCTTGTATGTAAATCGAAATTTCCGGCCTTTTCCGGTGCACTACCGCTTCCGAGCATGCCGCAGGCTGGCCTTCTTCCTGCAAGCGATTGATTTCGCGCAAAGCATAATCGAACCAGTTGCACCTCCAGAGGCAGACGCTACCTTTCCTTCGGCTTCGCTCCGTCGGGTTTCTTCAAAGCATGCGAAACATTAACGCATCGATGATACGCGAAAGGAAAACATGTCTACGATGTGCTAATCCACGTTTCGAGTATGGAAGCAACAAAAAAAAGCCTCTACTGCCTTACCGGGTAGGGAAACAACACACACACTCCCAGCATAAGACGCCGCTCGCACCCCGCGCTGACCTTATGCATTTGTTTGTCGGAAGAGTTTAGGCAAACAGGCTTTTATTGCTGCAAATGGAAAATCAAACCAAAGCCGACCGAGCAGGGCGGACTCGGGCGTTACGTTCGATCTACCCGGACAGGCCGGCATTTCCGTCAGCGCGAAAAAGGAAGTGGTTCTATCAGCAGGTGCGGTGAACACTCCTCAGATTTTGCAACTGTCAGGATTGGGTGCGAAGGAGCAGCTTGAAGGTTTGGGAATCCCATTGGTGAAGGACGTACCGGCGGTCGGTGAAAATCTGCAGGACCATGTTATTGTGCCACTCTTCCTCACCCTCCACGGTTCGCGACCCATCGAGCGAAGCATGGACGAGTTGCTGGATAGTATCTACAGCTACGTGCGCTATGGTCTCGGTTCATTCGGTACGGTCGGCGCAACGGATCTGCTGGCGTTCATCAACACACAGAGTCCGGCCGCGAAATTCCCGGACATACAGTATCATCACATGCTGTACCTCTGGAAGACACCGGATGTGGCGAAAATCACTCAATGCTTCGGATGGGAAGACTACATCGCGCATCAAATCATCGAGCAGAACCAAAAGTCCGAAATCCTGGTCGTGCTGGTAACACTGCTCAATCCAAAGTCGAAGGGAACGGTCGAGCTGCGTTCGGCGGACCCACATGACGCTCCGGTCATCAAGGCCAACTACCTGGACGATCAGCGCGATGTGAAGACGATTATCCGCGGCATACGGTTCTTCCGGAAGCTGCTCGACACGGAAAACTTCGGCTACCACGAGCTGACGGACTTCCATATGCAGATCGCCGAGTGCGATCAGCTGGAGTACGACTCGGATAGCTATTGGGAGTGTTACGCGCGTTACATGTCGACAACCCTGTACCATCCGACGGGTACGGCCAAGATGGGACCGGACGGCGACCCGAGCGCCGTTGTAGATTCCCGACTGAAGGTGCGAGGTGTGCAGCGTTTGCGCGTGATCGATGCGAGCATCATGCCGGACATTGTGAGCGGCAACACGAATGCACCGACCATCATGATCGGGGAAAAGGGTTCCGACTTCATAAAGGAGGATTACAATGTGCAGGAGGATCCGGCTGCTCATACGGAACTTTAAAGTTAACAGCACAACATAAATGGAATAAACCGTAGGCGCAGCGTTGCGAGAATTCAGGCGGACAGGGGAAACGAACCGGTTCAGACGAACGTTTTGCCCCTAAAGGTATGCACGATGACGTCTTCTTCACAGTGATGGAAATAAAGATGTTACTTGTTTGCAAACGTGAAATTGAACTGCATCATCATAATTGGTAATAAATGTAATAAATATTTGTTTGTTCGTATGTTTATATCCGTATCACGTTCTAGTCGCACTAACCATAAGTATGCATTTTCACATTTTTTAAACGAATTGTGATTGTTGGAACTTTTGATCTACTAATTTTTCAGTGAAAATACTATTGCTTTCTACGAAGATTGCATATGATTCTTGGATATTAAAAGTATTCGAAAGCAGTCAGACCAGCAGGATTGGAATGTGTGGTGATCTGTTCAAGAATGGTATTGCTGAATGGATTTGGGAGTGAAGCTTGATGTAGAAAAAAATCAAATTCAATCATTTATGGCGCATCCTGACCAAGCTTTCTATAATGGCGAGGGCAATTGTTCATACTAATTTCGGCAGCACTTCGGATTAGCCTTGACGAGGGTGAAAGTGATTCGGCAATCACGTAAGTACCATGGTTTCTATAGCATACCATTGCAGAGGGCACATGGCAGCATTACTTAACAGCCTGGTTTGCATGCGCAGGGCGTACGCACAATAAACATTTCTGTCGTTCATTTACTTCCTTCCGAAAATTGTTTGGTATTTGTTACAAAATAAGTAGAAATTAAAAGCGATAACAACAAACTAAAGCATCCTTATATCTCAAACCGCTTCAACGAATTGGTCGACTCACGTTGACGAACCTCGCCGAATCTGGGTGACACACCGGTGATGGGACCGTCCGATCCGATCGACAAATAAAATGAAATAGAAAGCAAGAAGACGAGCACCAAAAAAAAACGCTCCCCATATTCAATGACAACGGCGATAACGAAAACATCACGGGACGCCGAGTCCGCCCTGCTCGGTCGGCTTTGGTTTGATTTTCCATTTGCAGCAATAAAAGCCTGTTTGCCTAAACTCTTCCGACAAACAAATGCATAAGGTCAGCGCGGGGTGCGAGCGGCGTCTTATGCTGGGAGTGTGTGTGTTGTTTCCCTACCCGCTAAGGCAGTAGAGGCTTTTTTGTTGTTGCTTCCATACTCGAAACGTGGATTAGCACATCGTAGACATGTTTTCCTTTCGCGTATCATCGATGCGTTAATGTTTCGCATGCTTTGAAGAAACCCGACGGAGCGAAGCCGAAGGAAAGGTAGCGTCTGCCTCTGGAGGTGCAACTGGTTCGATTATGCTTTGCGCGAAATCAATCGCTTGCAGGAAGAAGGCCAGCCTGCGGCATGCTCGGAAGCGGTAGTGCACCGGAAAAGGCCGGAAATTTCGATTTACATACAAGCGTGTGGTTTTCCGAAAGCCGCGGATGCGCTTGAAAGCATCGGGAGGGGCAGATTTAGTTTGGAAAATGCTTCTGGTAGCGTCAAAAAATGTGTTGCATATAAGCGATTCCGCGTTTGTGCGGTCCGAGGGGAAGTGTACGGAACTAAGTAGGTAGTGCATGCATTGAAGCCGTATGCTCAGTTTTCCGCACGCACTAAACATACTTATTACTGCTTTAAACAAACAGTGAGAATGTGAAAATTGTTGAAATCATTCGAAATATAATTGATGGCGCAATGTTGTGCTATTAGCCCAAAAATATGCAATCGGAAGTCTAAACACGTTACTAGTGCTTTATTTACGCTTTATTTGCCCAACTTTTAGCCAAACTTTACGATTTGAAAGATATATCATAATCAGACAAAATTGTTATCGCCTAATGCCGATTGCATACTTTCTGATACGAATGTAATATATCAGCCCAAAAGTATGTAATTTCCGTACAAAAACACTTCATTAGCGCGATCAGTCTTTCTTTCAGTTAAAAAAAACCTTGCTTGCGAGGGAGAATATGTCACATATATATCAACATACACACATATGTCAATATAAACAAATATGTATAAAACGCTCTGTAATCGCTTCATTCGCGCTTTATTTGTGTAGTCTGAATAATGTTATACCATATGTTGAATGAATAAATACGTAAACGTAATACGTAAAGACTTAATAATAAAAGGAATCAACGCCTATCCAACGTATAGCCTTAAGAAAAAATAGGTCGCACCAGAGTGCTAGCTAATTTGGAACTAAATCATTTAAAAAAATATCAGTAAACGATTGTTGCGTTCGAGCATCCAATCAATTTCATCTCCGAAACTGTTCCAAACAAAGGACGAAGCGCTGTGAGCAAATTAAAACTCATCGACAAAAACATGAGAAATAAAGAAAATAAAGGCTAAAAATCGCGGCATACTCTCCCTCTCTGCTTCGCGCCTTGACGTCGCGAAACGCAAGCGTACCAACACCAACACAAGATAATCGCAATCATCATCTTTATGGGTCTTGAAACGCGCTACGTGATCAGCTGTCAGATCCGAAGTTCTAGCGGCAGATACGCTCCGCTAGGTGCAATGTGTGCATGCGTTTCCCTGCCCCTTTCACTCGACTCAGGGAATCTTGTTTCGCGTGTGTTTGTGTGCGTTAGAAAATCCACACCCAACACCTCCGACGGCCCGGGCGGTGCTTCCCTCATCTGGTTAGGTTTTTCCATCGCTTGTCAAGGAAACATGCTTCACACGTACACACATTTCCTCATGGATCTGTACCAACACACACACATACAAGTAGAGCGCGATGCTGGCAGCATAGTTTTCGTGCGTGACACAAAGCCGGTTCGATGCAATGGGCTTGTTCCTTCGCGCACCCATACAACCAGTCCCGTACGCTATCCCAACAACCACCACCACCAGAGCAGCGTAGAGCCGCTTTGCAACAGCTGGCTGGGCACCACGCTGGTGGTGGTGGTGGTGTGCCCCCCTCGAAAATTGCATAATCCACGTGCTGGTTCGGGCCGGACTCGATCAGTTCACGTTCGTCGATCGACGCGATCGGTTCGCTTCTTCAGCGGTGCGAGCGCGTATCCGTATCCAGTATCGGGACGAATTTTCCGGGCCGACCATCGCTGCGCTGCTCGACTGCGGTCAGTGAAAACACAATTAGCGTTAATAAGGTGGCTTGTTATTGTTTGTTGTTTTGTGAAATCGAAAAGATCGGCAGAGCATTCGGTCGCAAAAATAGGGAACAGCCCAATTTTTCTCCCTCCCCTCCAAAGCCTCCCCGGTGGGCCATGCGAGTGAAAAATTGGTGAAAGTGTCGGCGAGCAGCAGGCAGATCTCGGAGCGTGCTCGGTGGCGAAGTGAAGTGATTGATGCTGATGGTGCTTCCGCATCCAGCCGCAGCGATTCGCGTTGAAAAAAAGCCTCACCCAGCGGGAGGTGAGTCGGATGATGTGCGTGGAGATTTGTTCGCGATCTAATTTTGCAACCGCGTGGCAGTAGACACCAGCGCCCAGGTTCGGAGGTTTGCCAGAACAGAACATTCCGGTTGGCACTAGCGCGAAACATCATGGTGGTGTCGTTCGGCACGCTCATCCCGTTGCTGGCCGGGGCCGCCCTGAAGGCGACGCCGGCCGCCGCCGTCGGTCTGACCACCGCCGTCGGGGCGGCCATCAGCGCCGCGACGGCCGTCATCGGTGTCGGCAAGCTGGCGATCGTGCCGATACTGATCGCGTCCCTCGCCTACTACAACTACGACCTGTTCGATCCGGAGAACCGACCGTTCAACGTGCCGGAGGTGGACCGGGAGTACGACTTCATCGTGGTGGGCGCCGGCTCGGCCGGGGCCGTCGTCGCCTCCCGGCTGTCGGAGATCGGCGGCTGGAAGGTGCTGCTGCTGGAGGCCGGCGGCCACGAGACGGAGATATCCGACGTGCCGATCCTGTCGCTCTACCTGCACAAGAGCAAGCTGGATTGGAAGTACAGGTGAGAGATCCATTGCACACACAGTGGTAATGCCGGTTGGTGGTACGCTGCGGCGTTGCCATTGCATGTAGCATGTTCTGTTCTGTGTTGCAATTTCTGAAAGTCGTCAGACGACGTGCCATGCCAACCTTGGTGACTTTGGCCTGGCCAGCCACCAGCTTCCAAATGCACTCCGAGGCTTCGGGGCGTGCGTCGCCCGGTCGCGCGCAGTTTTGCGACTTTTGAAAGCTGACCCTGATTCGCTGCCAGCTTCGCAGGCGACGGACCCCTGCGACGAGGAGTTGCGCAAACCGTCGCGTACATGCAGGCAGGCGGCGAACAAAAGGCGCACACTGGTGGACGTTATCGGTGGTCAGGTTTCGTGTGTGGGGCGGCACGGTGGAAAGTGTTGGACGAGGATTTTCGATAGTTGCGAAGTTATCGCTAAGTAAGCACCGAGTGGTAGGTGAGCCTCGGTCGCAACTCTTCACCTTTATGTTGCGCCGAAGGTACTACTTATTGCGTGACGGTTAGGTTATCGTTTTCTGCAATTGTACCATGTTTAACATGCCATCGTCGATCAAGCTTAACAACGGCAGGGAAATTGGGCAAAGAACAGAACAAGAAACGTTTTATGGACTTTCTGGTGCAGGTTTCTAGACTATGTGCACAATTGAACAATTTTGTTTACGCCATACGATAGCTGCTAAGCGTGACGCTAGACTTGTTCTCTTGTTCTTCGGCTCTTTAGAGCTGAAGGATACTAGAACCATTTGCGAACTTCCTGACGTTAGGATAAATAAATACTCCGAGCGGTTTTTGAGCCCTGCACAATAATGAGAACATGGAGTTCGCCACTGAAGCGTCTCTTCCATTG